>JASAMX010013500.1:0-12389 GCA_030248175.1 Microlaimidae sp. YZB2_3 | reverse complement strand
AAATGTAAATTCGTTTGTTCATGAATATTTATTATTTGATTCGTTTTTAAGCAGAAAAGTTCTCAACGTACGTACTTTGCAAAAAAAGTGCGTACAAATTTTCGAAGCACGCTGCTACTTGCACAAAACTTGGAACGCCGTTCCAAGTCCGATAATGCATTGTGCATTGTGTGAATCGTGTATTGTGCGTAAGTGTGAAAACCTATTTTTGGGGTTTTAATGCATCGTGCATTGTGCATAAGTGTGAACGGGCCTTAACTAGCAAAAAACAGTCGGTTTTAAATAAGAATTTTTTTCGTAGCAAAAATATGAACTTTTAGTTTTTGTTTTTTTTTTAAACTAAAAACATTCATTTGATATTTATATTTAAACATTTACAAAAAGTTATAATTAGACTAGTGTTAAAAAAAGTTACTTTTACTTTTACTTAAACTAAAGGCTGGTCCATATTTATAACAAAACGTCCTTTGGACTTTTTCCAAAGGACAAATACAGCGTAAAAACGTCCTTTGGACTTTGTCCAAAGGACAAAGTTTAAAGGACAACGTGTTCATACTTTTTGGTCTTTTGTACTTTTCCCTTTGGATTTTGTCCTTTGGACTTTGTCCAAAGGACAAAATGCATAAGTGGCATTTATATTTCGTCCAAAAAAAACTCCAAAGGACGTTTTGGCTTTTCTAAAACTTTGTCCAAAGGACGTTTTGTCATAAATCAGCCTTAATAGTCTTAAAGTCTTAATTGGACTTTGTCCAAAGGACGTTTTGTCTTAAATCAGCCTTAATAAAAGTAGTGTATATTGGATTACTTTTACTTTTACTCAATTTATAAATTTTCAATTACTTTTACTTTTACTCTTACTCGACTTTTAAATTTTTTAATTACTTTTACTTTTTCTCTTACTCGAGCTTTGAAATTTCAATTACTTTTACTTTTACTCTTACTCGGATTTCTTCAAGCAAATACTTAAATTAATTTAAGCCAAACCTATAAGTAATTTCAAGGACTCAGTTTTCTACGGGCTTGTTGGAAAATGAGTGTCAGAAAAAAATTTTTTAAGCTAAACACATTTATTTAGACCAAAAACTTATTAAAATGACAGAGAAAAAAACTTTGAGACGGAGCTACGGAGCTCCAAAAATGGGCATTTTGTTCCGTTTCAAAATTACTTTTACTTTTACTTTTACCAAAAAAATAGGCCTTACTTTTACTTTTATATTACTTAAATAAAATTTAGTCCGTTTCTTTTACTTTTATACTTTACTTAAATAAAAAATTACAAATTACTTTTACTCTTACTTTACTTAAATTAAAATTTTTGGAATTACTTTTAGTTTTACTTAAAATAATCGAAAATCATTATATTTAACAAAACTAAATTAGACTGTATATTGGTACAAACCTGATTTTCCTCCCCGGGAAGAAAATCAGGGGAGGAAATATTCTATGACACCGGCTATACTTAAATGTTAAATAAAAAGATGAACGGTTTAACTTTGATATGTTTATAATAAAAACAAAGCTTTTGTTGAATAATGATTAAAGGTAACCTGTACTACTTGTTCCCTAGTTGAGTGTGGACAAATGAACTAAATAATACTTCAATAAATACAAATATTCTTAGACTATTTAGCCATTCTGGTTGTTTTATATTATTAGTTTTATGTCACAAAAGTATTGCTTAAATGTTCTTTGTGTAATTTTATAAATACTTTTTTATTTTTATCCGTATTTAAAAAAATAAATACGTTTTATTATGAAAAAAATTGGATTTAGTTATTTATATATTTATAGAATTCTCATGAAATTTGTTATTGTTATTTTTATTTTATGTATGGTGTTTTGTGTATCCTATAATATATTATTGATAAAGAACGGAGAGCTTAATTACGTTGGACTGTAAAATTTAGAAATAAACATTTCGTTCAAATTCGAAAACAAAGCAAAGTATTCTTTGCTTTGACTGTGATTGTGTAACTCTGTTGTTCATACCCAAGATTAAAATACTCCAGTTCAACATATTTTTATGTTTTCTCTACATTTCTACGAAATAAACATTAATAACCACAATAATACAAATCTAATCACATTTTGCATTTGTTTACATAACATATTAAGCGGATAAATAAATAGAAAATTTCACTTAAAATTTTGTTTAATTTAAGGTTTTTGTCCTTCTGTGTACTTGAGCTTTGTGGTATAAATCAACTTATCTTAAACAGCCTATTGGCAAAAATGCTTTAAAAATTTGAACTTTTCAAATAATGAAATACTCCATTTGTACTACTTAATACAATTTTAAACTATTCTTCTAGAATTCTGGCATTTATATTTAAATATTTCGGAAAATGGCTAACAAAACGATTTAAATTATGAAAATACATGTTTATTAACAGATACAACATCCAAACAAGTTTCTCGCACTTTGTATTTAAATTTATAAGTATAATAGTTATATTTAACGATTTTTTTGTTTAAGGCTTATCAACGGATACAGCATCCCAGCAATCGCATTCTCAACCTTCCGTAAGTTAATTTATTGTTTACCTTTCCTGTTCTGTAGAAATAAAAAAATCAAAAATATATAACGTAAATTTATTTTTAAAATACATAGTATATAGTTGAAACACATTTAGTGTTTGGGGCACCTCTATTATGGATCAAATTATGACGTTCGAGTGTTCTAATTAGGTTTTCTTCCTGACGTGTGTGCTCTAATTTGGGGTCATAATGGCCTCAATTATGGCACACGATAAGTGGTGCGCACCCGGATTAAAGAACGCTCTATTTAGGACCATCATACATACGCCCTAATAAAATTGCAGCTTAATAAGGTTCAAATAGTCATAATTAGTGCGCACTTTATTTGGGGCAAAAAATGATTTTTTTTGGAAAATACTCCAGTTATACAGAAAAAATTTTTATCACTAAACGGTGTCACGCAAGATATGCAAAAAATAAGTTTTTGATTTTGGCGTAAAGAAACAAAAAAAGATTTTTATTTAAACTTGCCTGCGATTAATGTAAGCAACAATAATCACTGCATAATTTTAAGGATTTATATAGTAATGTTTTTTAATACTAATATTTCTAAATACGTCTTTCTTTTAAAAAAATTAACCGTCAAACAATAAAAAAAAACAAAAGACATAAAAGTGCCTTAGCAAAAATTAAAGCTTTCTTTTATCTGTTGCATGAATTTTGGATATCCTACAGAGCTACATATGTTATGTCATTTATCATATGAATGAGTGTTGAATAAAGTGTTTTTGCAAAAATTTGATGTTTGTGTTATTCTGCATTATCAACATTTTCATACAAAAAGTGAATTTTTTGTGATTTTTTTAATTTTTGCTTTGTGTTTAAACTGCATCAAATTTAGAACGAAGCACTACCTAACCTTAGAATAACTTCTATTTAAGGCTGAAAATTGTTAAAATTCATGTTTTGATATTTTCTTCAAAATCACTTTGCAATGCGTTTAAATTACTGCGAATTTTAAGATTGCGTTAATTTCGGCTACTTAAAATTTAGGTGAAAGAACCTACCCTTTTTTGCCATTTTCAATATTATCATCGTACTACCGTATTTTTAAAGAATTTTTTTTGCTCGTTTGACTTTTTTGACGTTTTTTTAATCCAAAAAAATTCAACAAAAAATACATTTTATTAAAACTTGTTTTTTAAGGTTTTGACATAATTATTTAAAGTCTTGCTAATAATTATTAAAATTTGCAAACGAGAAAAAACTAAGTTATATGTACTAAGAACAATAGCTAACAATAAATTTGCAACTTTTAAAAATTTTTATTGTTCGTTTTGGCAATAGTTATAGCAAGTTTTTTCTAGGTGGCCGAAATTAATGGATCGCGCCTTAATTTCGGCCGCTATAAAAAAGGCGTTAAACCTCCACTGATCTGTAAGAGTAACAGAAATTTTAAAATTTTGCACTGAAATAGCAAAATAGCTATCGTTTGATTTTTAGACCAAATCTTGTGTCGATTGGAAAAACTAGAAAAAACTTATTGAAAAAAATAAAAAAGGTGGCCGAAATTAAGTCAGTTACCCTATTTATAAGTTTGATTTCTAATCAGACACTCTGCATAATTTGTTTTTTTTTAATAAAAAATTATATTTTTTTAAAATCTAAAATCCGAAAATAAAAATGATAACGAAATAAAGATAATGAGAAATTAATGATTAATAATTTTAAAACCGGATTTTATTCAAAATATGTTTTCAGAAGCCAGCTAGCAAACGCGAGCAACGTATACAGGCTCGGAGAGCTCGGCTAGAGGCTCGCAGACAGAGAGCCAGAGGGGGACGGCGACCTTCTCCGCCCCAGCCCGCTCCGGTCCGACCCGCCCCGATCCAACCCGCCCCGGCTCCTGTAGCACCGGTTCAACCAGTTCAACCGTCTCAGCTTGTAGTCCCACCGCCCTCTGTGCGGTCAGTGCCCTTTCCACAACCTGTGCAACCGGTTTTCCCATCGCAACCTGTGCGGTCGGTAGCTCTACCGCAACCTGTGCGGTCTGTGGTCCCCCCGCAACCGGTGAGACCACCGCCACCAACACCTGTGAGTTGTGATGTTTTTTTATTTCTGCTGTAGTTTAACAAAATTAATGCAGACAAGAAAAATTAAGTTAACATATTTCATCGGAGGAAGGGTTTATTAAGACAATTGTTATATCATTGTATAACTAACATCAAATCTAAACGTGTGGCATATGATAGAATAGGTATAGGATTTTGTGATTTCAACGTTTTGGCTCTAAGTTTCTTTTTCCGGCCTAAATTTATGTTTTTGGCTTAAAATTCGAGCTGTAAATTTTTCGGGCTCCAATTTCTGCAAATCACTAAAATTTACGATAACACAACAACTGGTTAAAAATGTTTTTTAACAAGGAAGTTTTTAACGTTTTTGTAGCCGTTTATTACAGTACTCTAGTATAGGACCCATAATTTGAAAACTTTTTTTTTTGGTTTTTTATGTAAATGCATATATTTCTGAAATCCTTTTTCTAAAGTATTGATATCAAACAGCTACTAGAAACGAAATTTTTTTTATTTAATAAGTTTTAAAAATTCAAATTTAATTCAATATTGTCTAATCTAAAACGTTATAAGTTTTATATTTAAAAGTTCTTAACTTTTAATTTTTAATTTTAAAAATTACCTTTCAAGTTTTAGTTTACACTTTTTTTAAGGTGAGAAATGTTGTCCAACCGCCGCCGCAGAGCCAGATCATCGCTCAACCGCCACCGTCACCAGCTGCGACCAGTTTGAAAACCGTTGGAGGGAATCCACCCCCTAATGGCGCCTGGATTAGACCGGTAAGGAATACCATAGGCATGTAGCCCAAAAATATAAGAATTCTAAACGCAAAATAAGACAAAAATATTCGGGTGACCTAATTTTCACATTCTGAAACTTGATTTTGTTTTATAAAGTCCATGTATGCTCTACTAAGTCCAAGGCGCTACCATTTCATCTAAGTCCAATGGAATTGTAATTCACTACGCAAAGTCCCTTATGCTCGCGCGTATGTAGCTTTAAGGGCTGGTTCATACTTATGACAAAACGTCCTTTGGACAAGCCAAAACGTCCTTTGGACTTTTTCCTTTTGACGAAGTATGACCGCTACTTAGAATTCGTCCTTTGGACAAAATCCAAAAGGAAAAGTCCAAAGGACAAAAGTATGAATACGTTGTCCCTTGGATTTTGTCCTTTGGACTTTTCCTTTTGGACATTTCCTTTAGATTTTGTCCTTTGGACAAAGTCCAAAGGACAAAAGTCCTTTGGACTTTGTCCAAAGGACGTTTTGTCATAAGTATGAACCAGCCCTAAATCCTCAAATGAACGCCAAACGTCACAGCTGTATAGTAAGCATGTGTACAACATAATGCTATACAATCATTTTGCAAAAGCTGCCATATTGACTCAACATATTTTTAGTATGGAAATAATTATTAAATACGGAAAAAACACTAAAAATTTTAATTTCAAATTTATTTGATTGTATTACGGTAGCTGTCTTTTACATCATAGATCATGTGGTCTGTCAGTTGTCTATTTTGTTTATTATAACATTTCCGTGCAACCGTGTATAAAATAATTTAGGGTGGAAGTGCTCAAGATAAGCTTTATCGGTGCTGCCAAGAGGATAGAAGAGTGCACGGTGCCTGCTTATCTATGTGCAATTTTAACACACTTTCTAGGCGCACCGTAAGTTAAATTATATTTCTAAAATTTTTAAGAATGGTCTATGGACCTACTTAGCATAACAAAAATTGGGTCAGCGGTTCCACCACGAAACAAAATTCCAGTCAAATTAAATGCATATTTTTGTATTATTTTTGGAACTGAAAATACTATGTACAAATAAAACATATACTTGAAAATATTTAGTCGTCTTTTTGTATTTAATTAAGCATCACAAAATATTTTTTTTCTGATTAACCAAAAAACTTATATATGAGAAACCTTAGTTACGCTTAATATAGCTCTAAATAATGGTCAAAGTTAACAAAAATATTCGAAATTGTTTTAATATATTTGTTTAATCGCCGGTTTCCGAAAAAATTTGGTAAAAATCATTGGTTTCATATTCTAATTTCTCGGCGGGACCGCGGACCCAAATTTTTGTAATACCAGGTAGGGCCATTAACAATAAACTTTTTTTAGATAAACTATTAGAAAAAAATTTTTTTGTTATATTAAGTCAAAGATGACCTATATTTTAAAAGTTGTCCAATATAACAATCCTTCATTGCTTTTCTACAAACCAAAACCACAAGCACCTCACTTTGTAAGGAACCTTAAATTCAGGTTAAAATTAGCGATATGGGAGTGTTAGATTTTGCTCTGTGAGAATCAAATGGGAAGGATTAGAAAAAGGGTCTCAAAGACCACAGGCGTTAATCAATTTTCTCGCTCAGCGTTCGTAGTCTTAAAATGATTTTTTAGTGTCGTAATTTTGAATTTTTATTGGCTAACTTTTTAAGTCTTTTACATTTAAAATTTTTTTTCAAATGAGAGGAGGAGGGTTAAAAATTTACGTTAAAGATGTTGCATTCCACTTATTATGCTATTAATTGGTTTGATTTATCAACAGTTAATAAGAGCTTATTTGCAAAACACTTGCACAATAGTAGCGAATTCCCTTCTCATGTGCGGTTATATGCACCAGAGCCATCAGGAGTTATGAACCCCATATAAGTTTCCATTAATTAATTTTTTTTCAGTTAATGAAGGCTTACTTTCAAAACACCTGCACCATAGAAGGTGCGCGTGCCATCCTCCAGTGCGGCTCCGCGCACCAGAACCACAAAGGTTGTTGCACTCAAAAGGGACTGGGTTCCTACAAACGGGGTCTCTGCTTAGACTTCTGCTACCCATCGGCTCCGGGCGGCTTGGATGGTGTCAGCACCCGCCATCTTCCCTGTTTGCACAAAATTCCAGAGATCAAATCGTGCTTTGTGAGTTACATGAACACTCTGCCCTAGGAACATATTCAGCTCAATCAACATTTAATGTATTTGAGTAGTTGCAGAGAATGGACTTACCTGGCTGCGATAAATACATCGATCTATCCCCTTTTTCGTTCGTTTTGTGCTAGCAGCGTTGCATTCAAAATTACCGCAGGAATTCAGGTACTGCAAGCGATGTCTTGCGACATTATTTTGGAGATTGTTTTATTCTAGATTCTTAGATCTCAATTGAACCCACGGAACTGAACGCAGTGTTGCAGGCACAACACAATTGAGAAATGATATATGCAATAAATGAATTTAACTTTATGAGTAAACGAAGAGACTTGTGTCATTATATTATATGACATTTATAAATTTTGCACGTAATATTTGTGTTTTTTATATATTGATTATGACGGTTTGCATCGTATAAAAACTAAATAATATTTTTTTTATACTTATAAATAGATAGTGTTTTTTAAATTATATTTTATGAAGAATCGGAACGAAAATTCGAATGCCCAGAAAGGTCTCGAAGAAGTTTTTGCATAGTGACATTAATAAAAAGTAGGTGGAATAAACTCGGCTATTACAAATGCCCTAAAAATTCTTACTAGAAATAATTTTTGCGTGAAACATATATAAATATGTGAACTATAAAGTACGGAGTCTTGAGAGCACAATAAGGGAACTTGGAGCCATGAAAAATCCTTGGGAACTTGGAGCCTTTAAGAAATAATTGATTTGGAGTTAGATTTAGGCTTCTCTTAGGCTTAGGTAAACGTTTTGGTAATTTTTACTTTTGGCTCCAAGTTCCCAACTTACGGCTCAAGTTCCCGACTTACGGCTCCACATTCCCTATTTTTTGCCCCAACTTCCAGGTCCAAGTTGCAACAAGCTCCAAGGCAGTTGCAACAGAAGATCGTTTTGAGTTTGTGATATTTCATCATATATATAGCTGGAGTCATTCATATGGGGCACTTATATCTCTTCTTTCACTTTGTTTTTTCTTACAGCTGTTGACTAGTAATTTTTAGAAACGTTAAAAACAACATTTTCGTTTGAGGGAAAAAACTTGGTATTTAAGGTAAAAAAAACTTATCTTCAACCCTTGTAACAGAAATTTTCAAATCAATCAAAATACCACCCGCTTTAGTACTTTCAAACTCTAATTTTGATTAGTTTCATTACATAGCATTATATCTCGATAAAAATAACATGCTTTTTTAAATGGTAGCTTTTTTAAGTCTTTCACTCCCTTCCATCATAAAATTTGGTTCCCCCCACTGGCTTTTTAACACCTTACTAAAGGTGAACCCAACGTGGCGGCAACAGTTGTTCGTTGGATTAAAAATGCCCCCCATTAAGCAACCACTCAAATACAAGAATTTGACGTCACTTTATCATACAAATACTCCGTATTAAATTGAATCTAATTTGCTGTGAAATGACGTCAGATTCTCGTGATTTGGATGTTTACTTAATGTGGGGCATTTTTTAATCCAACGAACAACAGTTGCAGCCACGTTGCGTTTACCTTTAGTTACATCAATTCAAAGTTTATCTGCCACTGGCTTTCTAATTTTTGTACATGTAACAATTTCAAAAACTCTAATACAATTTAGGGTAACTGACTTAATTTCGGCCACCTTTTTTATTTTTTTGAATAAGTTTTTTCTGGCTTTTTCAATCAAGCCAAAATTTGGCCTAAAAATCAAACAATAGCTATATTTGTTATTCCAGTGCAAAATTTGAATATTTCTGTTACACTTAAAAATCAGTGAAAGTTTAAACTTTTTTTTTAAAGTGGCCGAAGTTAAGGCGCGTGCCATTTATTTCGGCCACCTACAAAAAACTGGCCATAACTATTGCTTAAACGAACAATAAAAATTTCTAAAGGTTGCAAATTTACCCTTAGGTATTGTTCTTGGTACATATAACTTAATTTTTCCCGTTTGCAAACTTTAATAGTTATTAGCAAGACTTTAAATAATTATGTCAAAACCTTAAAAAAACAAGTTTTAATAATTTGTATTTTTTGTTCAATTTTTATTTTTGGCTTAAAAAACGTCAAAAAAAGTCAAACGAGCAAAAAAAATTCTTTATAAATACGGTAGTACAATGTTATTTAAAAAGAGCAAAAAACGGCAGGTTCTTTCACCTAAATTTTCAGGTGGCCGAAATTAACGGAATCTTAAAATGCGCAGTTAGTTAAACGCATTGCGAAATGATTTTGAAGAAAACATCAAAACATGAAAATTAACAACTTTGAGCCTTAAATAGAAGATATTTTAAGGTTATATATTGCTTTGCTCTAAATTTGATGCAGTTTAAACACAAATCAAAAATTAGGAAAATCACAAAAAATTCACTTTTTGTATAAAAATGTTGATAATGTAGAATAACAAAAAGAAAAAACTTTTGCAAAAACACTTTATTCAACATTAATCCAGTTACTTTTGTGCTAGTTCTTTTGTGTTTTAAAAATAAGCCAATTTTCTAACACCCTAAATTGGTGGCCGAAATTAAGGCGTGGCCGAAATTAAGTCAGTTACCCTAACTGACACAGTTTTGAAAGTTAAAACATGTTTTGAAGAGTACTGTATTTAATTAAAAAAATAACGACGTACGTCATGTTATTAAATTCAAATAATTATTGTAACATCGGAACTATACAGCATTATGTCGGATTTGTTAAGAATAAGATTAAGCATTGGATTTTTTTATATTTTAGTTTAAACTAAATACAAACTTTCTATGTTTGCATGTTGGCTTATGTATTAAACGTGTTTTTATACACATATGTATATATGTAAATTTAACATTAATAAATACTACATTTTTTAATTTTTATAACTTAAACCCCCCTCTTTTCTATTTTATATTCTAATAAATTTACTATATGATAGATTGCTTGGAAAATGTACATAATTTTAAATCTTAGGTAATAAAAACAATGTTTTTTTACAAAAGTTATTAAGCAACTAATGGAATGTCAAGAAAAGGGTTGATTATCTAATTTTTTGTGACATCCAAAAACTAAAGAAAGAGTGCCTAAAAGTGATTTGTATGTGCATAAAACGGTTTTATATACACACTGATGTAATCAGTGTGTATGAAATATAATCACTTGAAATTTTAATTCGCTATTCCACTTTTTTGTATCGAAGCATTATACCATTATTTTTTGTTAAAACCTTGTAATTTGTACAAAATAATCTAAACTAACTAGTAATCATGTACCAATTACACTAAAAAAGATTTTATGCAAAATTTTTTTAGCGATATAATGAAATAAATTTCATTTAAAACTGCTTTTTTAGTTTACGCACGAATTTTATTAAATAATTTTTTGGGGGCGCACAAAATTTTTTCAAAGTTTATGCAATTTGCACAATTTTCGTTATTAAGTTGTTTGATGCAAAATAAAATTAAAAAAACTATTGATAAATAAAAATACAAATAAGTTTAATCCCCTTCCGTAAGTAGCAAAGTAGCGAAAAAAGGCTCAGCAAAACCACCTGTGTAAAGCTGAAATCATACACGCTAAAAATTTTATTGTAAATTTTAAAACATGAGTGTAAAGCAGACGTTTTAAAAAGCGAGATATCGCCTTGTTTGTTTAAACAATTGTTAATATTTAAAGAAACGTGTGGTTTGGCAAAAACCTTACTTCGGAATTGTTCACCTTACTTTAAGTTCAGAAATAAATTAAGCTAGATCTTAATTTATTAAAATAACATAAATCATGGGAATTTTTTCAACAAAAGAATTGTTTACATCAAAAGATTCACCGTTTATATACAATTTACCTCCGGTGGTACTACACAAGTTATTCAGATATCTAAAAGCAAGTTTATATTATATTGTATTCATGGTTTTATTCTTGTCGGTTAATTAAAACGTCCAAATCCTTCAGCTTTAAAAAGTGCGATAAAAAGTGCGACCCCTATTTTTTGTGATGTTTCTATTTTTAAATACCCTGCCCCAGAACTCCAGTCATTTAGAGCGGATGGTGTTTCGTGTTTTTAAGTTTCTTTTATCTTTTAAATTTTAATATATTATATTTTTTATAAACAAGAATATACATAAACTGGTGATGTTGTGGCTCAGTCACGGAACGCAGGTATTGCTTACTAAAGGTCCTTGGATCGAGTCTTGACTGAGACGACGCGTTACATTGTAATAATCAAGAAAGAGCGCGGAGCGCTCTTCCCTGATTATTACAATGTAACGCGTCGTCTCAGTCAAGCTCTTTAGCAAATTAAAAATCTAAACATTTTACATGGCTAAAATATTACCCATATTTTTCTGATACTAAAAACCTAAAATCTTTCTTAAACATACCTGAATTTCATACTAATAAGCTTCATTTGCTTAACTTTTTTAACTTTCGTTTTTTTTTTGGGTCCTCCAAAAATTTTTCCTGTAGTAAATATTTGGAGCTCATTTTTTGCACGCAGATGCTAAAGTGTCGCCTCACCAGAATTTCATTCTTGTACATGCTCTATTGCCGGTTGTTAAATCTGTGCTCATACGAAAATCGACCAATTTTTTTCCAAGTTGCGCAATGGGTACTGGGGTACTTGTGTGACAATTATTTTCCTTACTGATTTACATATTAAGTAACTTCACACAGTAATACACATTCTCTTGTGGTTATTTTTTTGGTTTCGATTATAATTTCTCACCTTTTTTATGAAAATGGCTAATTTTCAAAATGAAGAACGAACAAATATCTAACCGCCCATTAAGAGTCATTCGGCAACAATAAAAATAATAAAAAAAAAGAATAAAATTAATCTGGAGTAGCGCGTAAGTGCCGCGAGACACTAAGCCTTACGGTATCTTGTTAAATAAAATTAGAAAACGTAGATAAACTTAAAAATTTATCTTCATCGCTCTTTTTTACTATTATTAT
>JASAMX010013494.1:0-61442 GCA_030248175.1 Microlaimidae sp. YZB2_3 | reverse complement strand
AAATACAGTAATATTTCACTAAAAAATTTATATGAGTGTTAAAAAGGCAGAAATATCACGATTATAAAGTGAACATTCATTATATTATTGTAAGTAATTGAAACAATTGATATTAAAATTCAAATTGCAATGAAATTTTTTAAAACCCTTAAAAATATTTACTGCACACTATTTATTAAAAAAATACTTCCGATAAAAGACACCGTTACCCTTTTTCACGTACGTAAAAATTAAATTTAATACTGTTGTATTTATGGTTTAATATACAGTTTTCCGTGAAAAATGGGGGTTAATTTTTCCAACATTTCGGTGAAACTTCGTTTGAATTTAATTTGGTAAAATTTAAAGCTCCAGATAGTATATTTCTATTGAAGATTATAATTTTTGGAAGGCCATAACATCTTTTGTATTTTTTAACGCATAAATAGTTCTGTCGTGCGTCGTGCGTTTTATCGGATTATTTCAGAGGGTATGTTTATAAATCGCTTTTAGAAGTCGTTATCACATGGTAGCAGTGGCATAATCGGTTAGCGCGTCTTTACAATTTTGAAAGGTCCCGAAATCGATTCCCACATAAAACAGATTGGGCCACAATTTTTTTTTTTATTTTAATAATTTTTTTTTTTAATTTTTTAAAATTTTTAAAATTTATTTAACATAAATTTAAAAAAATATCATTATTGTAAACAGGATTTGTTGTCTGCTTTTTTCGCCAATTAGTCAAATTTTTGTCATTTGAATATCTTCAAATATTATAATACTCAAAAGTATAATAATTCAAAAATAAATTGTGTGTAAATAAAAATGGGTAATTTTTGCTCTTTATTGCAATTGGTTTACTACTGAACGCTCTGCAATAAAAACTGTCCGGAGAGACCTTAATCATAGTTGTTAATCTTGATACATTGTAAAGTTAAATAATTTTTTTTGAGTACTCAACACTTTTCGCGTCAAAATCATATAGGCACCTTGCACTGGAACTCGGTTTATACATGAAGTATGCAATAAACATAGGAAGTCACCATAATGGATAATTACCGTATCTCCTATTTATCTTTCGTAGTATGCAGATCAACCGATCGAAATTTCGCGCTATTTGATGTTTATTGCATACTTCATGTATAAACCGAGTTCCAGTGCAAAGTCAAAATAATTGTCAAAGAAATTATTTTCATACTTTAAAAAAACAAATAGAAAAAGAACAAAAATTAATATTCAGAAAAATACGTTCAAAACTAAAATTTGTTGCCAATAATTGAGACTGGCGACAAAACTTGAACTTTGAAACGTTATATCTCAAAATCGGCTCAACAAATTAGTGTGCAATTTTTTAGGCTGTTATATTATCAGGTAAAATTTTAAAAAGAGAATGTTCATCAATGTTGCTTTTATTACGGCCGATAATAAAAAACCCTGGGACTTGAAAAAGAAAAACTTTTTTAATAGTAAGAGATATAAAACGGGAATTGACATGTTGTTGGAGCAAGCTTTTCGAGAATTTCCAGAAAATTTGAGCACAATTGAAACTGTGAAATTTTGAAATGCCGCTTTGATTGTCGTTGATTTTCACGTTTTTTTCACTGAAAATTTTTTTAAATGTCCTGTTTTCACTTTGGACGCTTGATGCTTTTTATGTTTTGACCACACCTTCAAAAGTGATAACCATTTGTACGCCATTTTTGGAGCTTTCTTGGAAACTAAAAATGTTTTTGGGGTTGACACCTCGGGGTACTAGGCGGAACAAATAAGTCCACACCTTACTTTTAAAAAAAATTTTTCCGAAACTTCTAAAAATGAAAAATTGATTACGTCTTTTGATACATCACTTGTGTAAAAAATCTAATATTAAGCTTACAACAAGCCTTTAAACATACGATACCATGTTTCGAGAGCCTGTTTCAAAGCATCGTCGAATGCTACAAAATCATTTTGTTTGGTGCAAAAATAAACGCACAACAATATTTAATTTCTAAATATTTTAATCGTTTTTGTGTCATTCGTTTCTTTCATGCATTAATAAATATTTTGCTTTGAACAATTTAAACAATTTTTCCAGTTTGTCCTTCACCCCCTCTCTTGTTATTTTGTTTAATTCTTGAGTTCATTTTATAGAGAGACTAATGAAAGTTCTTTTGCGCCACCCTCGCAAACAGCAAAAAGCACTGTGAAGTAGTAGAAAGTGCATTTTGTGTGAACTCAGTCTGTGTGAACAAAAAAGAAGGAAGTAAAGAACAAACTGTCTTTCTTATAAATGCATAAAGCATTTTGCATCCTTATAAAAAAATTGTGTGTTAAAGGAAAAAATATTTATATTTTCGATAATAAACATTTAGCATCTTAATAAATTCTATAAAGGAAAATAATAAAAACACAAAAACCATTAAAATATTTCAAAACAAAATATTTTTATGCGGTTATTTTTGCAAAAACTTTAAACAAAAAATTTGGTAACCTTCAAATGATGCATTGAAACAGGCCCTCAAATTCGAAGGCTTTTTGTGAGTTTAATATTAGGGTTTTTACACAAATTATATAATTAAAAGACGGCTTAAATAATCAATTTTTTTGATTTTTAGTTGTTTTGTGAAAAAATTTTTAATGGGCATCAGGATGGGCATCTTTTTAGTCTTCCCAGCAGCTCCCCCGGAGTTATCTTCAAAAAATTTTTGCTCCTTAGAAAACCACAAAATAACGCAGGATTGGTATAATATGTATCACTTTTTGAGGTGTTATCAACAGCAAAAGATCATTAAAGGTGCGGTGAGGAGTCAAACATTTTGTCTTTGATTTTGATAATTTTTTGTCAAAATCTTACCTATGTTCCAAATACCCCAAAAAACTTTTTCAACAAAATATCTCCAGTGGTTCAGGAGTTATGGCCGCTTAAAAATGGCGTTTTTCAACCATTCTGTACGTGAAAGATTGCTCAATGGGTATAACGGTTTACGTTATAAATCATGCACTCAAAAAAACGAGTTACTTCTTAATTTAATTTTATATCTTTATCATTAAGATTGGTGCTTTATTTGTTTATATTTGGGGGGCCAGTAACAAAAAACCCGCTATTTTTTCATTAAAAACACCAAACGACGGCAGCGAATGTATGAAGTTTTCCCAACCTTTTTTTTCCCTTACTTCGTGTTTTTAGCAGAAAAAATCGAGAGTTTTTTGTCAGAATCGCAATATCTCAATAAATACTGCACCAATACAACGATCAAGGTATCAAATTATGAGTACATAACTTGTAACTTAATGGAAGAGAGGAGGGGATACATTTATAGAGTTTTATAGAGTGTAAGGATTATTAATGTTTGAATGTATATATGTATATATTTGTATAAGGTTAGATGATTCATACAAAAATACATGTATATTTATAACTTTTATGTGTATACCCATACAGACACATTCTAAATATACTTATACTAACACATACATTTATAAATATTACACATACATTTATGAATATTTATGATATACGAAGGTAGTATGTGTGTATTAGATAAGTCCATGTATATTTATTTAACTATGATAATATTCATATGTATTATAAGTGTTTATATCTACATAAAAACTGCCAAGTTTTATTATGAGTGATAAATGTTAGATGTTGTTAAAATAGTATTTAGAAGCATAGTATTAGTTAAAGGTTTTATATAGATTATATTAAATAGATTGTATATATTATAGATTGTATGACAATTGGTTTTATAAAAATTAAACAAAATATAGTTGTAATAAAAATGAGTTATTTTAAAAATAATTTTATACGATAAATAAAGTAAGAAAATTCTTAAGGAACTATGTTTAGAAATGAAATATATTCTTTAAATGAAAAAAATTTTTAAATAAAATTATAACCAGTTAATAAAGTATTAAAATAATATGTGTTGTAAAATTATTTTTTACTTTTATAGCAAACAAAAAAATGTTAGGTTAGTTAGCTGAGCATACCTAAAGTTGCAGATGAACAAAATAATAAAACTAAAAAACATAAAAATCACGTGTTTCTGTGCTTCCCTGAACATGTAATCTACAAATAAACATAACAGTTGCACGTCATCAGCGGGGGCTATTATACTTATGTTACAATTAGAATAAACTACTACATTAACTTTAAAAATTTTTTAGTATAAATTTTTACATTATTAAACAAATATACAAACAGTTTTAGATTAGCAAAAATTTTTTAAATTACTTATTTTGTAAGTTTATTCTAATACATGCAGTGAAAAAACAAGCAAAAAGTTTATCTTTTTTGAAAAAAATTTTAGTTTTTATTAAATTTTTTTTAAAAAACCTTAGAATGATATTAAGATAAAAAGTTGAATTAAATGACAATTATAATATTAAAAACACGCCAAAATTATCACATTATAAAAAATTGTAAAAAAACAAAACGCGCGTAAATAAAACAAACAATAGTTTTTGTAATGAATTAGGATTTGTATTTTGTTGGTTTTACACAAATTGGAACAAGTAACTGACGTGGATTAAACGCGGCCGATTAATCCGTTATTAATATAGTAGTCAATTTTCATAATTTAATATTGATATATGTCAATATTAATATTAGAATAATATTAATATTAAATTGGTAATACGTTTTCATCTTCTGAAACTTTACAACTAAAATCATCAGCAATTGCACAATGGTTGTTTATAAGATTGTTATACTGAGTGGAATTAATTGGTTTATACACACAATTATCTTTGGCATGCCATTTGCCACGGCTACATTGCATACCTAACTTTTCACACATAATTTGAAAATAATATTTTTTACATATGATATGATGGCATAATTATTATTAGCTTTATCAACAGATGAAATTACATACTTATTATGGATTTTATTACAGAATTTACGAAATTCTGCATATGATACAAACTCTTTGTTATACCTAAAAAAATTCATGTTAAAATTATAGAATGTAATTCTGTTGTTAATTATGACACGCGCGCGGTTAACAAATTTGTTGATTACCGTTTAACGGTAAACCTGATCTTTTACTAAGTTTAGACACAACTTCATTTAGACAATCATCTGTTACTTTTATAACATCATTAAAATCATTTTTTTGGGAAGTCTAAATTTTGTACCATATTCCATTATTTATTTTTTAACAGACTATTATTAATGACGTTTAGATTACCAATTACAATATGTTTAAAGTTTGTGTCACAAAATTTAGACTTATAACAATCACAGTTACTATTAAGGACTGAACTCAATATTTCACAGTTTAGGTTATTTAAAAGACAAGTACCCGGCCGTTGCAGCCATTCGGCTGCGTTTTAATTTTAATTTTTTTTTTAGATTAAGGAACACAAAATTTTATAAGAACAAATGAAATTCTTTATTTTGGGCATATAAATACATTGTAGTTAACCCGCTCATCTTTTCATATAACATGTAAGTATAGCCGGAATCCAGCGCGGTAATTTTTAAAAAACCGCACATCACCCTTTAATTACAGTAAATATCGTGCTGGGTGCCGGATATACTTATATGATGAGCGGTTTAGCTACGAGGCGTCAATGAACTTTTAAATAATGTCACTGTTAAACTAAAAATTAATTTTAAATGTTTATTTGATTTTTAATATGTTTTCAATAAAAACATTTTTTAAAACAAATTTGATCCATACTTATATTGCAGATTTTTAGTGAATGCTTTCTTTTTTGTATGGTTCATTGTTAAGCGTTTATGATACCAAGCTCACAATTTTATTTTATTTAAACTTAAGGAGCTACACATAAAATTCCACAGTAAAAAATATCTTTAAGAATCTCTTTGTACACAGCATTTCTTGTTTTTCCAGCATCCGATTTTTTTATTGCAAACAGTAAATGGTTAGGGTTACCCACCCTTGATGCTGCAACATAGAGTTGTCCATGTGTAAAGGTAGGATCTTCAAGCCAAACTCCAACCTTTTTTAATGTTTGTCCCTGGCTTTTGTGTATTGTCTTAGCAAATGCTAGCCTCACTGGAAATTGTCTTCGATTTTATTTGATAAATTTATCATCTTCCTCATTATTTTGAAGTTGTATTCTTGGGATGAGGACCAAGTCACCAGTGTGGTCTTCAGAAGCAATTTTGCAGTGTAATAATATGTTGGCTGCTGATTCTGGAATAAGTCTGGCACCTTTGCAAAGGCCCTGTAATGGATTTAAGTTTTGAAGTGGCATATGTATCATTCCTTTTTTAAATAGAGTTAGTGAGGTGGAATGCCTGGAGGAGTTAATTTATTGAGGAATTCTACAGGGAATCTTGTTGAATCTCCAGGCTCAACAGTACTATCAGCACTTTTTAAAACTACCGGTTCTCCAGGAAGAAGTTCTTCAGAAATTAACGCATTTATTTGATCTACATGGCTGTTTTTTGGTGCAGGTATTGCGCGTTCTGCAATCGAAGATGTAAATTCTTGCTGGTTTTCATTAGATTTTTTTTGTATGTTTGGGAATATTATATCCACAACGTTTTTCATTGAATTTTCAACAGCTACACCAGAGTTTTCTTCCAGTTCAAAAATATTTGTTTGTGGAAGCTGAATAAAATTTGGTGGTTCCAAAAATGGAAGATTTCCATTTCCTAGTTCTAAAAGCCAATGATCAAAGTCCTGTAGATATGGGTCTTGCCCCACTCCCATGTTTTTTTTAAGTTGATACACTGAAAACAATTTCCAAAGTTGACTATTTTTCATAGTTGCTTTAGTTATTTTTGCGCGAGAACTTCTAGGAATTGGAATTGGAACTGAAAGGAACAGGAACTGGAAGGACTTGTCTGTAATCTCCGCTAAGAATAATTGATTTTCCTCCAAATGGTTGCTTGGACTTCAAAATGTCCTTTAAAGTTCGGTCTAATGCTTCTTATTGCTATTATTTTGAGTAAGATGATGCACCTCTTCTCTTTCTTTAATAAAAGGGCATAGAAATTTAAAGTTTTGAAGAGTTTTGTCCCTAAGCAGGAATTTTTTTTCAATGTCTTGTAGGACCATGATTTTTAGCTGATTTTCATAAGCTTCAAGGTTTTTTCTTTTAAAATCGTACCACCATTCTTCAAAATGATTAAGAAACAATTGTAAAGGATTAGATGTTCAAAGAAGAGAACAATTGTAACAAAAAGAGATCTTATTTGAGGACATAATTTTGCTATTGCAACTTCTTAAAGAACTGTGTCCCATTGTTTGTCGTCTTGAAAAAGTCCCAGAAATCTGCATAATCTTTATATGACTGTTTTTTAACATTATTAACAGTTAAGAGATCTTCAAAACATCTAGCACCAATGCAGTGCTCATTATGAAGACTCATCCTAAGATAAAATTCATCGCCACTTAGGAGGTGAACAGTGTGGACTCTTCCAATAAATTCTGAATGGCCTCTTCTCCTTTGGTTCCATTGTCCGTTCTTCCAAGTAAAATGCTTTGGATAGTCAACATATTTTATTTTAATGTCTGGATGTCTAGCGTTATTTGCAAAAAACGCTGTAAGTTCAGTGGATTTCGGTTGTTGCATTGCCACTTTAGCTTCTTGACCTTCTTTAAAAGTTATATACTGTTCATTTTCTAAGTGAACGCGCAAAACCTGAACAGCTGGGTACTGTAACGTTATATCAAATTCAAAAAGTCTCCAGCAAGCTTTACTGGTTCCAATAGATCTCAAGTTTTGGTATTCTTTGACTTCATTGTACTCATTTTGAACCCCAGCCATAGTCCTATCTGATCCTTTAGTAACATATTTAAATAAATATTTGGAAGCCATTGGTGAAACACAGGCTTCCACATTAATATGAGCTTCATATTTTAGTAGTAAATACGGATTGTATGGAACTATGAATCTATTATAAACTGTCATGTTTCTGACTTCAAAATTTCTGCCTCCATAACCTAGTGCTCTTCTTTTATAATTTGGATAAAAAGCATTGTCATCCCAGTGCGTAATCTCAGAAAACTCTTTAGGGAAACCTTTTTGACGATTTTTGTTTTCTTGCTTGCACAATTATGTACAGTTGTGAATCATATGACTTGTAACTAAATGCTGCAAAAGCACCGATTGATTTTTTACAGGACCGTCTTCTAAAAGTTCTGGATCAGGAGGTAATTCAGCTGTAATTGCTTGATCAATGCCAATGCCAACTCACCACCAGTCCCATCTTAGCACCAGTCCTATCTCAGCAACCCGTCCGCTTCCTCCGTCCCTCTCGCCCATGCCCTGCATCCCAGTCACATTTAGCACCAGTCCCATCTCAGAGTGTGGCTTGTTTTTTGGGAAAGCAAGGCCAACCGGAGGGGGGAAGGGCCCCCGGAAAATCGTTTTTTTTTTTTTTTTTTTTTTTTTTTTTTTGTTTTTTTTTTTTTTTTTTTTTCTTTTCTTTTTTTGTTTTTGTTGGGTTGTTTGTTTTTTGTGTTTTTTTTTTTTTTTTTTTTTTTTTTTTTTTTTTGGTTTTTGTGTTTTTTTTCTTTTGTGGTTGGGAGATTTTCCCCCTTTTTGTAATTTTCCCTATTCTGTTTTTTGATGATTTGTGCTTTAAAATGCTATTTTTCAATAATTTGCGTTAACCAATTCCAACTCCACAACCAGTCCCATCTCAGCACCAATGCCAACTCATCACCAGTCCCATTTTTAGCACCCTTAGTCCCATCCTAAAGCACAAGCTCCAACTCAGTTACCCAATCCCTTTGTGGGAGGAAGGTTGTTCCTGATCTTAATGAAAAAACGTGTCCAGTATTAAGATGTCTATGTTAATCTTACCAAAAAACAATCACATTCTGGTTTTACATTGATTACTTACTCTTATCAATTAGGTTAGTTTTTATATTCCAATTCGTTTTAAAGTCCTAGGTTCTCCTTCTGTGAATGTGTTGTCGACCGGTCTTGCTATTTTCTATTTTCCCTTTATGACATTCCCCGGACTGTAAGCTTTGCAGTGATATCTCATTTAGCCCGATCCCATTTGTGGTTGGGGAGCACAGTAATTCCCTTCTTTAGTGAAAAAAAACGTTGTCTAGTATAAAAATGTTCATGATTATTTTTTTTCTAAAAAATATGATATTCTGGCTTTACATTGGCTAATTACTCTTACTAATAAGTTTAAGACAATTCCTGGACAAAAAATTTTTTAACTTCCAAAATCCATCAAAGGGGGGAGCCTTTGGTGAAAATATGTCGTCCAGTATAAAGATGTCCATGTAAGTTGTTTCAAAATTTCAATCCTTTTACGACATTCCCTGTGGCATAAGCTTTCCAACGACACCTTATTCACCTTAATCCGTTGGGTGGCATTGCTTTTATAGCTAAAAATATATTAGGTGTTATTAAAAAATTAATTTTAGTTTACTAGATTTAAAAATTTTATTATATATTAACTAATTTAGTATATACAACTGATTCACCTTAATCGGTGTGCAATATCGCTTTTATAACTAATATGAGGTAAAATTATTAAAAAATTAATTTTAGTTAACTAGATTTAAAATTTTTTAATGATATATTTAACGAATTTAGTATATACATTATAAATACTAATTTGAGGTTTTTTAATAATAGAATTAAGTTTTTAATTAAGTTGCAGTCAAATTAGTTTGTAGTTTACCTTATGCATTGAGTGGTAAGTTGACATATACGTATAGAATGTTTATTATGGTTTATGAAGATTAATAAAGCAATATAAAAACTAAATAATGTAAAAAATACAAAGTGTTTAAAGAGAGTGTATATATGATACTAAGTTTAAAA
This sequence comes from Microlaimidae sp. YZB2_3, assembly GCA_030248175.1. Lineage (NCBI taxonomy): Eukaryota > Metazoa > Nematoda > Chromadorea > Desmodorida > Microlaimidae > Microlaimidae sp. YZB2_3. Next base: position 51,704 of record JASAMX010013494.1, on the reverse strand, counting down.
AGAGAGCTATTTACCAGAATATAAATTCATAAAAAAATTTATAGATTAAAATTATTCCAATGTTAATAGTTATTTATAACATTTCATTAGTATACATATATAAAACATAATAATTTGCTACAATTGAATATATAAAGTTATTATGTTTGTATTTGAAAATTATTACTGTATAGTTTAGGATAGAAAATTTTTTGAAGTTATTTTTAGTTTAGTATTAAAAAAATGATGCCAAATGAAGTAATTTATCATTATAGTCTATTTCGTCGCTTTAAACTCGTATAGACGATATACAAAACTAGAGCAATGCGCGACGGATTAAGGTGAATAAGGTATATATACTAAATTAGTTAATATATCATTAAAAAATTTTTAGAAATTTGATAAAGTTAAATTAATTTTTTAATAACACCGACACACATTTTTAGCTATAAAAGAAATGCCACCCAACGGATTAAGGTGAATAAGGTGTGGTTGGAAAGCTTATGCCACAGGGAATGTTGTAAAAGGATTGAAATTTTGAAAGAACTGACACGGGACATCTTTATACTGGACGACATATTTTTACCAAAGGCTCCCCCCCTTTGATGGATTTTGGAAGTTAAAAAATTTTTTGTCCAGGAATTGTCTTAAACTTATTAGTAAGAGTAATTAGCCAATGTAAAGCCAGAATATCATATTTTTTAGAAAAAAATAATCATGAACATTTTTATACTAGACAACGTTTTTTTCACTAAAGAAGGGAATTACTGTGCTCCCCAACCACAAATGGGATCGGGCTAAATGAGATATCACTGCAAAGCTTACAGTCCGGGGAATGTCATAAAGGGTTAAAATTTAGAAAATATTTGCATAGACATCTTTAGCCTGGACAACACATTTTCACAGAAGGAGGAACCTATGGACTTTAAAAATTGAAAATTTTTTTTTCTCTGAATTGACTTAAACTAATTGATAAGAGTAAGTAATCAATGTAAAACCAGAATGTGATTGTTTTTTGGTAAGATTAACATAGACATCTTAATACTGGACAACGTTTTTTCACTAAAAACAGGAACAACCTTCCTCCCCAACCACAAAAGGGATTGGGCTAAATGAGATATCATTGTAAAGCTTACATTGGAGGGAATTTCATAAAAGGGTTGAAAAAATACATGGCATCTTTAGATTGGACAACGCATTTTCACTAAAAGAGGGACCTATGGATTTTGGAAGTTAAAAAAAAATTTGTCTTCGAACTGGCTTAAACTTATTGGTAAGAGTAATTAGCCATTGTAAAGCCACAATATCATGTTTTTTGGAAAAATGAACATGGACATCTTTATGGTGGAAAACGTTCTTTTTTACTAAAAAGGGGGATGATCTATCTCCTCAACCACAAAAGGGATTGGACTAAATGAGATATCATTGCAAAGTTTACATTCCAAAAAATGTCATAAAAGGAATCAATATTTAAAAAAAAATAAATAACAAGGACATCTTTGTGCTGGACAACACATTTTCACTAAAGGGGCAACCTTTTTTCCAACTACAAAACCGGTTGGGCTAAATAAGGTATTTAAGCAAAACTTACAGTCTGGGAAATGTCATAAATGGGTTGAAATTTTGAAAAAAAAACATGTACATCTCAATGCTAAAACAGTTAAAATTATTAAAAAAACTAATATAGACATCTTTATGCTGGACAACGAATTTTAACCAAAGGAAGAAGGACCCTTCACCCCAACTTCAAAACGGATTGGCCTTGCTGTTATAAGATGAGACTGGTGCTGAGTTGGAGCTTGTGCTGAGATGGGACTGGTGCTAAAATGGGACTGGTGATGAGTTGGCATTGGTGCTGAGATGGGACTGGTTGTGAGTTGGAATTGGTGCTGGGATGGGACTGGTGCTGAGATGAGACTGGTGCTGAGATGACACTGGTGGTGAGTTGTCATTGGCATTGATCAAGCAATTACAGCTGAATTACCTCCTGATCCAGAACTTTTAGAAGACGGTCCTGCAAAAAATCGGTCCTGCGGTGCTTTTGCAGCATTTAGTTACAAGTCATATGATTCAGAGCTGTACAGAATTGTGCAAGCAAGAAGACAGAAATCGTCAAAAAGGTTTCCCTAAAGAGTTTTCTGAGATTACGCACTGGGATGACAATGCTTTTTATCCAAATTATAAAAGAAGAGCACTAGGTTATGGAGGCAGAAATATTGAAGTCAGAAACATGACAGTTTATAATAGATTCATAGTTCCATACAATCCGTATTTACTACTAAAATATGAAGCTCATATTAATGTGGAAGCCTGTGTTTCACCAATGGCTTCCAAATATTTATTTAAATATGTTACTAAAGGATCAGATAGGACTATGGCTGGGGTTCAAAATGAGTACAATGAAGTCAAAGAATACCAAAACTTGAGATCTATTGGAACCAGTAAAGCTTGCTGGAGACTTTTTGAATTTGATATAACGTTACAGTACCCAGCTGTTCAGGTTTTGCGCGTTCACTTAGAAAATGAACAGTATATAACTTTTAAAGAAGGTCAAGAAGCTAAAGTGGCAATGCAACAACCGAAATCCACTGAACTTACAGCGTTTTTTGCAAATAACGCTAGAAATAAAGACATTAAAATAAAATATGTTGACTATCCAAAGCATTTTACTTGGAAGAACGGACGATGGAACCAAAGGAGAAGAGGCCATTCAGAATTTATTGGAAGAGTCCACACTGTTCACCTCCTAAGTGGCGATGAATTTTATCTTAGGATGATTCTTCATAATGAGCACTGCATTGGTGCTAGGAGTTTTGAAGATCTCTTAACTGTTAATAATGTTAAAAAACAGTCATATAAAGATTATGCAGATTTCTGGGACTTTTTCAAGACGACAAACAATGGGACACAGTTCTTCAAGAAGTTGCAATAGCAAAATTATGTCCTCAAATAAGATCTCTTTTTGTTACAATTGTTCTCTTCTTTGAACATCTAATCCTTTACAATTGTTTCTTAATCATTTTGAAGAATGGTGGTACGATTTTAAAAGGAAAAACCTTGAAGCTTATGAAAATCAGCTAAAAATCATGGTCCTACAAGACATTGAAAAAAATTCCTGCTTAGGGACAAAACTCTTCAAAACTTTAAATTTCTATGCCCTTTTATTAAAGAAAGAGAAGAGGTGCATCATCTTACTCAAAATAATAGCAAGAAGAAGCATTAGACCGAACTTTAAAGGACATTTTGAAGTCCCAGCAACCATTTGGAGGAAAATCAATTATTCTTAGCGGAGATTACAGACAAGTCCTTCCAGTTCCTGTTCCTTCCAGTTCCAATTCCAATTCCTAGAAGTTCTCGCGCAAAAATAACTAAAGCAACTATGAAAAATAGTCAACTTTGGAAATTATTTTCAGTGTATCAACTTAAAAAAAACATGGGAGTGGGGCAAGACCCATATCTACAGGACTTTGATCATTGGCTTTTAGAACTAGGAAATGGAAATCTTCCATTTTTGGAACCACCAAATTTTATTCAGCTTCCACAAACAAATATTTTTGAACTGGAAGAAAACTCTGGTGTAGCTGTTGAAAATTCAATGAAAAACGTTGTGGATATAATATTCCCAAACATACAAAAAAAATCTAATGGAAACCAACAAGAATTTACATCTTCGATTGCAGAACGCGCAATACCTGCACCAAAAAACAGCCATGTAGATCAAATAAATGCGTTAATTTCTGAAGAACTTCTTCCTGGAGAACCGGTAGTTTTAAAAAGTGCTGATAGTACTGTTGAGCCTGGAGATTCAACAAGATTCCCTGTAGAATTCCTCAATAAATTAACTCCTCCAGGCATTCCACCTCACTAACTCTATTTAAAAAAGGAATGATACATATGCCACTTCGAAACTTAAATCCATTACAGGGCCTTTGCAATGGTGCCAGACTTATTCCAGAATCAGCAGCATATTATTACACTGCAAAATTGCTTCTGAAGACCACACTGGTGACTTGGTCCTCATCCCAAGAATACAACTTCAAAATAATGAGGAAGATGATAAATTTATCAAATAAAATCGAAGACAATTTCCAGTGAGGCCAGCATTTGCTAAGACAATACACAAAAGCCAGAGACAAACATTAAAAAAGGTTGGAGTTTGGCTTGAAAATCCTACCTTTACACATGGACAACTCTATGTTGCAGCATCAAGGGTGGGTAACCCTAACCATTTACTGTTTGCAATAAAAAATCGGATGCTGGAAAAACAAGAAATGCTGTGTACAAAGAGATTCTTAAAGATATTTTTTACTGTGGAATTTTATGTGTAGCTCCTTAAGTTTAAATAAAATAAAATTGTGAGCTTGGTATCATAAACGCTTAACAATGAACCATACAAAAAAAGAAAGCATTCACTAAAAATCTGCAATATAAGTATGGATCAAATTTGTTTTAAAAAATGTTTTTATTGAAAACATATTAAAAATCAAATAAACATTTAAAATTAATTTTTAGTTTAACAGTGACATTATTTAAAAGTTTATTGACGCCTCGTAGCTAAACCGTTCATCATATAAGTATATCCGGCACCCAGCACGATATTTACTGTAATTAAAGGGTGATGTGCGGTTTTTTAAAAATTACCGCGCTGGATTCCGGCTATACTTACATGTTATATGAAAAGATGAGCGGTTTAACTACAATGTATTAATATGCCCAAAATAAAGAATTTCATTTGTTCTTATAAAATTTTGTGTTCCTTAATCTAAAAAAAAAATTAAAATTAAAACGCAGCCGAATGGCTGCAACGGCCGGGTACTTGTCTTTTAAATAACCTAAACTGTGAAATATTGAGTTCAGTCCTTAATAGTAACTGTGATTGTTATAAGTCTAAATTTTGTGACACAAACTTTAAACATATTGTAATTGGTAATCTAAACGTCATTAATAATAGTCTGTTAAAAAATAAATAATGGAATATGGTACAAAATTTAGACTTCCCAAAAAAATGATTTTAATGATGTTATAAAAGTAACAGATGATTGTCTAAATGAAGTTGTGTCTAAACTTTGTAAAAGATCAGGTTTACCGTTAAACGGTAATCAACAAATTTGTTAACCGCGCGCGTGTCATAATTAACAACAGAACTACATTCTATAATTTTAACATGAATTTTTTTAGGTATAACAAAGAGTTTGTATCATATGCAGAACTTCGTAAAATCTGTAATAAAATCCATAATAAGTATGTAATTTCATCTGTTGATAAAGCTAATAATAATTATGCCATCATATCATATGTAAAAAATATTATTTTCAAATTATGTGTGAAAAGTTAGGTATGCAATGTAGCCGTGGCAAATGGCATGCCAAAGATAATTGTGTGTATAAACCAATTAATTCTACTCAGTATAACAATCTTATAAACAACCATTGTGCAATTGCTGATGATTTTAGTTGTAAAGTTTCAGAAGATGAAAACGTATTACCAATTTAATATTAATATCATTCTAATATTAATATTGACATATATCAATATTAAATTATGAAAATTGACTACTATATTAATAACGGATTAATCGGCCGCGTTTAATCCACGTCAGTTACTTGTTCCAATTTGTGTAAAACCAACAAAATACAAATCCTAATTCATTACAAAAACTATTGTTTGTTTTATTTACGCGCGTTTTGTTTTTTTACAATTTTTTATAATGTTATAATTTTGGCATGTTTTTAATATTATAATTGTCATTTAATTCCACTTTTTATTTTAATATCATTCTTAGGTTTTTTTAAAAATTTTTAATAAAAAGTAAATTTTTTAAAAAAGTCAAACTTTTTGCTTGTTTTTTACTGCATGTATTAGAATAAACTTACAAAATAAGTAAATTAAACATTTTTTGCTAATCTAAAACTGTTTGTATATTTGTTTAAAAATGTAAAAATTTATACTAAAAAATTTTTAAAATTAATGTAGTAGTTTATTCTAATTGTAACATAAGTATAATAGCCCCCGCTGATGACGTGCAACTGTTATGTTTATTTGTAGATTACATGTTCAGGGAAGCACAGAAACACGTGATTTTTATGTTTTTTAGTTTTATTATTTTGTTCGTCTGCAACTTTAGGTATGCTCAGCTAACTAACCTAACATTTTTTTGTTTGCTATAAAAGTAAAAAATAATTTTACAACACATATTATTTTAATACTTTATTAACTGGTTATAATTTTATTTAAAAATTTTTTTCATTTAAAGAATATATCTCATTTCTAAACATAGTTCCTTAATAATTTTCTTACTTTATTTATCGTATAAAATTATGTTTAAAATAACTATATTTTTTACAATTATATTTTGTTTAATTTTTATAAAAAGAATTATCATACAATCTATAATATATACAATCTATTTAATGCAATCTATATAAAAGCTTTAAATAATACTATACTTTTAAATAAAATTATAACATCATCTAACATTTATCACTCATAATAAAACTTGGCAGTTTTTATGTAGATATAAACACTTATAATACATATGAATATTATCATAGTTAAATAAATATACATGGACTTATCTAATACACACATACTACCTTCGTATATCATAAATATTCATAAATGTATGTGTAATATTTATAAATGTATGTGTTAGTATAAGTATATTTAGAATGTGTCTGTATGGGTATACACATAAAAGTTATAAATATACATGTATTTTTGTATGAATCATCTAACCTTATACAAATATATATACATATATACATTCAAACATTAATAATCCTTACACTCTATAAAACTCTATAAATGTATCCCCTCCTCTCTTCCATTAAGTTACAAGTTATGTACTCATAATTTGATACCTTGATCGTTGTATTGGTGCAGTATTTATCGAGATATTGCGTTTCTCGTACAAAAAACTCTCGATTTTTTCGCTAAAAACACGAAGTAAAGGGGAAAAAAAGGTTGGGAAAACTTCATACATTCGCTGCCGTCGTTTGGTGTTTTTAATGAAAAAATCGCGGGTTTTTTGTACCTGGCACCCAATATCTCAACAAATACTGCACCAATCTTAATGATCAAGATATCAAATTAAAGTAAGAAGTAACCGCTTTTTTTGAGTGCATGATTTATAACGTAAACCGTTATACCCATTGAGCAATCTTTCACGTACAGAATGGTTGAAAAACGCCATTTTTAAGCGGCCATAACTCCTGAACCACTGGAGATATTTTGTTGAAAAAGTTTTTTGGGCTATTCGGGACAGAGGTAAGATTTTGACAAAAAATTATCAAAATCAAAGACAAAAAGTTTGACTCCGCACCGCACCTTTAATGATCTTTTGCTGTTGATAACACCTCAAAAAGTGATACATATTATACCAATCCTGCGTTATTTTGTGGTTTTCTAAGGAGCAAAAATTTTTTGAAGATAACTCCGGGGGAGCTGTTGGGAAGACTAAAAAGGTGCCCATCCTGATGCCCATTAAAAATTTTTTTCACAAAACAACTAAAAATCAAAAAAATTGATTATTTAAGCCGTATTTTAATTATATAATTTGTGTAAAAACCCTAATATTAAACTCACAAAAAGCCTTCGAATTTGAGGGCCTGTTTCAATGCATCATTTGAAGGTTACCAAATTTTTTGTTTAAAGTTTTTGCAAAAATAACCGCATAAAAATATTTTGTTTTGAAATATTTTAATGGTTTTTGTGTTTTTATTATTTTCCTTTATAGAATTTATTAAGATGCTAAATGTTTATTATCGAAAATATAAATATTTTTTCCTTTAACACACAATTTTTTATAAGGATGCAAAATGCTTTATGCATTTATAAGAAAGACAGTTTGTTCTTTACTTCCTTCTTTTTTGTTCACACAGACTGAGTTCACACAAAATGCACTTTCTACTACTTCACAGTGCTTTTTGCTGTTTGCGAGGGTGGCGCAAAAGAACTTTCATTAGTCTCTCTATAAAATGAACTCAAGAATTAAACAAAATAACAAGAGAGGGGGTGAAGGACAAACTGGAAAAATTGTTTAAATTGTTCAAAGCAAAATATTTATTAATGCATGAAAGAAACGAATGACACAAAAACGATTAAAATATTTAGAAATTAAATATTGTTGTGCGTTTATTTTTGCACCAAACAAAATGATTTTGTAGCATTCGACGATGCTTTGAAACAGGCTCTCGAAACATGGTATCGTATGTTTAAAGGCTTGTTGTAAGCTTAATATTAGATTTTTTACACAAGTGATGTATCAAAAGACGTAATGAATTTTTCATTTTTAGAAGTTTCGGAAAAATTTTTTTTAAAAATAAGGTGTGGACTTATTTGTTCCGCCTAGTACCCCGAGGTGTCAACCCCAAAAACATTTTTAGTTTCCAAGAAAGCTCCAAAAATGGCGTACAAATGGTGTATCACTTTTGAAGGTGTGGTCAAAACATAAATAGCATCAAGTGTCCAAAGTGAAAACAGGACATTTAAAAAATTTTCAGGGAAAAAAACGTTAAAATCAACGACATTCAAAGCGGCATTTAAAAATTTCACAGTTTCAATCGTGCTCAAATTTTCTGGAAATTCTCGAAAAGCTTGTTCCAACAACATGTCAATTCCCGTTTTATATCTCTTACTATTAAAAAAGTTTTTCTTTTTCAAGTCCCAGGGTTTTTTATTATCGGCCGTAATAAAAGCAACATTGATGAACATTCTCTTTTTAAAATTTTACCTGATAATATAACAGTCTAAAAAACTGCACACTAATTTGTTGAGCCGATTTTGAGATATAACGTTTCAAAGTTCAAGTTTTGTCGCCAGTCTCAATTATTGGCAACAAATTTTAGTTTTGAACGTATTTTTCTGAATATTAATTTTTGTTCTTTTTCTATTTGTTTTTTTAAAGTATGAAAATAATTTCTTTGACAATTATTTTGACTTTGCACTGGAACTCGGTTTATACATGAAGTATGCAATAAACATCAAATAGCGCGAAATTTCGATCAGTTGATCTGCATACTACGAAAGATAAATAGGAGATACGGTAATTATCCATTATGGTGACTTCCTATGTTTATTGCATACTTCATGTATAAACCGAGTTCCAGTGCAAGGTGCCTATATGATTTTGACGCGAAAAGTGTTGAGTACTCAAAAAAAATTATTTAACTTTACAATGTATCAAGATTAACAACTATGATTAAGGTCTCTCCGGACAGTTTTTATTGCAGAGCGTTCAGTAGTAAACCAATTGCAATAAAGAGCAAAAATTACCCATTTTTATTTACACACAATTTATTTTTGAATTATTATACTTTTGAGTATTATAATATTTGAAGATATTCAAATGACAAAAATTTGACTAATTGGCGAAAAGCAGACAACAAATCCTGTTTACAATAATGATATTTTTTAAATTTATGTGAAAGAAATTTTTAAAATTTTAAAAAAATAAAAAAAAAACATTATTAAAATCAAAAAAAAAATTGTGGCCCAATCTGTTTTATGTGGGAATCGATTTCGGGACCTTTCAAAATTGTAAAGACGCGCTAACCGATTATGCCACTGCTACCATGTGATAACGACTTCTAAAAGCGATTTATAAACATACCCTCTGAAATAATCCGATAAAACGCACGACGCACGACAGAACTATTTATGCGTTAAAAAATACAAAAGATGTTATGGCCTTCCAAAAATTATAAATCTCAATAGAAATATACTATCTGGAGCTTTAAATTTTACCAAATTAAATTCAAACGAAGTTTCACCGAAATGTTGGAAAAATTAACCCCCATTTTTCACGGAAAATTGTATATTAAACCATAAATACAACAGTATTCAATTTAATTTTTACGTACGTGAAAAAGGGTAACGGTGTCTCTCTATCGGAAGTATTTTTTTAATAAATAGTGTGCAGTAAATATTTTTAAGGGTTTTAAAAAAATTTCATTGCAATTTGAATTTTAATATCAATTGTTTCAATTACTTACAATAATATAATGAATGTTCACCTTATAATCGTGATATTTCTGCCTTTTTAACACTCATATAAATTTTTTAGTGAAATATTATTGTATTTCACGAGATCTCGTATGCCAAAAATCGCGATTTTCCATACTTAAGAAAACTGTCTGGAGAGACTTTAATATCCAAAAAAACTTATTTCTATAAAAACACAAACCTCTATTGCCATATGATGTCGAGCAATCCAAAAGATTTTGTTCTGACAAAGAAATCATAACACCTGTCTTTCGTTTATGTTGCGCTTCCAAAGCACCTGTCTATAACAAATTATAAATAAAATGCCAATTCCGAATCCAGTCAAAAATATACTCTGAATATAACAAACTAGATTTTAATTTGACCTGATATAACGGTATAAGTCCTTTTTTTGAAAATTGAGTTTTTTACACTTTTGTTTATTTCAGGTCTTAAACTGTATTACTGTCCAGGTTAAAAGTTCCGGAGAAGCTTATTTATTGAGATATGGACCCTGTTGGAATCTATCCAACCAAATAATCTTTGGTTATTCCATGACGGAATATGCCCACTAAGTTGTAATAAGTCCAAATGTTAAACTTAGTACGAACGTAATAAGAGGCCAAATTGGACTTATTAAACACACTTTTTCGGAATTAATCCATTTTGGACTTATTAAAAAAAATTTGGACTTATTCCAAGCATACTACAAAATGAAGAATTTGTCATGGACTTATTAGCACAAAATTATATTAGTTTTGTTTTGTTAACAGTATAAATTTTATTATTATGATTATTATTATTATTATTATTTTGTGTATACTTATGTCTTTTTTACTCCATGGATTTTGGCACTTTTTTAAGAAGTGTCAGCACTTCTTGAGGAAGTGCCAGGATCCACGCGGATTTTGGCACTTTCTCGCGCTATTCTGGCAGACTTATGTACTGTTATCATTATGAATTCCGTTGCCCACCTGCAAATAAACTTACTTTAATATCGGATTGTAATTTAAGAAGAGCAAATCGGTTAAGGATTAATGATTATGAATACCATTTGCCAGTTAAACATTTTTTCAGGACCAATTTATCCGCTCTAAGACAATTTGTGCGGCTTTGGAATGATATTCCTACCATGATTTGTGATCAAAATAAGCACAGGTTTTTTAAAAACATGCGTGAAAATCATTTTTTAAATAGTTTTTTAGAAAATAATTTGTACTACAATGTTATATAATTTTACATAGTGTATTATATTAATACTAATGTTTTTGTAAATGTTCACTGTGTTTAGTTGTTTGACATCTGTAAATTTTTCTCAAGACTTGGTTTCGGTTTTAACCTAGGAGTGTGACGGTTTGGTTTTGGTTTTGTCAATCGCGCTTGCGGTGAGTCCGGAATCATTTTGTGGGTGTGGTTGACATGGTTTTGACTGAACTGTCTCACTTCTGGGAATGTTATTGCAGTCAGGTTGTGGGTTTCAGTTGTCAAACGCGTTTATCTTTTATTTTATTTTTATTTTTATTTTTTTGGTTTTCATTATGTAAATGGTACATACAATTTCAAGCGCAGTTTTAACTAGCTTATGTATGTTTCCTGTTATTTTAACAAAATAATATTCAATTCAATTCAATTCAATTCTGGCACTTCCTGCTGGAAGTGCAGAAAAATCAGGAGAGAAATACTTTTTCAGGATTAAATGACTATGAAAACCGGAATTGTATAAATGTTTGTGTTTTTATTTATTATTTGAATATATAATGCAAATAAACTTTTTGTAACAAATAATACTTGTAAAATCTATATATAAATATACGTAATGTCTGTGTGTGTGCGCTTGCGTGCGTGTGTATGTGTGTGCGTGCATGCGTGCGTGCATGCGTGTGTGCATGCGTGCGTGCGTGCGTGCGTGCATGTGTGCGTGCGTGCATGCATGCATGCGTGCGTGCGTGCGTGTGTGTGTGTTTGTGTGTGTGTGTGTGTGTGTGTGTGTGTGTGTGTGTGTGTGTGTGTGTGTGTGTGTGTGTGTGTGTGTGTGTGTGTGTGTGTGTGTGTGTGTGTGTGTAAGTGTCTGTGTGAGAGAGAGTCTGTCTGTCTGTGTGTTCCCTAACTCCTCCCTAACCACCCAACGGATTAAGGTGAATAAGGTATCGTTGAAAAGCTTATGCCACAGGAAATGTCGTAAGAGGGTTGAAATTTTAAAACAACTTACATGGATATCTTTATACTGGACAACGCATTTTCACCCAAGGGTCCCCCTATGATGGATTTTGGAAGTTAAAAAATTTTTTGTCCAGGAATTGTCTTAAACTTATTAGTAAGAGTAATTAGCCAATGTAAAGCCAGAATATCATATACTTAGGAAAAAATAATCATAGACATTTTTATACTGGACAACGTTTTTTTCACTAAAGAAGGGAATTACCGTGCTCCCCAATCACAAATGGGATTGGGCTAAATGAGATATTATTGCAAAGCTTACAGTACGAAGTATATGATAAAGGGTTAAAATTTAGAAAATCTTTGCATGGGCATCTTTAGCCTGGACAACACAAATCACCAAACTGCCCGCTATGCAAAACACAAACACACACAACACAATACCTTTCTACAGGCACCCAAACCACCACATAGCTCAACAACAATATAAAATCTATACCTACTAATACAAGCATGGACAGACAAACAACAAACGACTCACATCTATGCAAGCAAAACAACATCCACACGATTCACAACAGACCTGCAGACAACACACAATTATCACTACAAATAAATAATATATATCATTACAACCAAAAACCCCAAAAATCCTGGGGCTCACATTCGACCCCAAGCTTACATTCAACACACACATCGCAAACACACACAGCAAAGCACGCAAAACACTCAAAATCATAAACGCACTCACAGCAATATGTGGGGGTAAACGAAACAAACACTCACACACACATACAAGGCAATCACTCGACCAATAATCGAGTATGCCAGCACAGTCTGGGGCCCCACTACATCACACACACAAATCAGCAAACTACAAACAATACAAACACAGCTCTCAGGGTCGCAACAGGGCACACCACAGACACAAACACACACATCATACACACAGAGGCTAAAGTCCTCCCTTCTCAATAGCAACACACATCCAACTCCACGCAAAACAAGCAAATTTGCGGCCATGTACACAAACAACCCACTAAAATCATCACACAACAACCTGCACCCAGCAGGCTCAAAAAGCAAACAATATTTCAAGAAAACAAACAACAACTACACAACAAACATACCTACAGACATACACAACAAAACTTACAAAGCACTAACAACAAATCCATATAAACACAGTCACAAACCACAGCAATAATATAACAAACAGTCTCAGTCTGGGCTTTACAACACAAACATACAACACATAAAACATCTATGCAACAAAGAAATACAATACATCACAAAAATCTACACCAAAATCATAAACACAAACACAATACCACACAGTTGGAAACTTTCCAACTACATCCCAATCCCAAAACCAAACAAAAACATCAACAACAGCCAATCATTCAGGCCCATCTCACTCATATCCGCACTCGCAAAAACTTGCGAAAAAATCATACATCCATACATCACAAGCAACATTCCAAACATTACACACCAACACGGCTTCAAAAAACAATACTCCACTTACACAGCATTACAAACACTTTACACTCACATAGCAGCAGGTTTTAACAAACCAAAACCACCACACCGCACAGTTGTCGTAGCTCTGGACATGTCCAAAGCTTTCGACACTGTCAATCACCACACACTCATACACAAACTCGCACAAACACAAGTACCAACAACAATCACAAAATTCATAAACAACTACATCAAAGGCCGCAAAGCATACACCACATACAACAACCACAAATCAAAACAAAAACTCATCAAAACAGGAGTCCCACAAGGATCCTGTCTATCACCCACATTATTCAACATCTACACCGCAGACATACCAACACCACCACCAAACGTACACATCATAACATATGCAGACGACATCACAATATATGCATCACACCCAAACCACCACATAGCTCAACAACAAATACAACCATACCTACACGCAATACAAGCATGGACAGACAACAACCAACTAACATTAAATGCAAGCAAAACAACATCCACACTATTCACAACAGACCCTGCAGAGTACAACACACAATTATCACTACAAATAAACAACACAACACTCATTACAACCAAAAACCCAAAAATCTTGGGGCTCACATTCGACCCCAAGCTTACATTCAACACACACATCGCAAACACACACAGCAAAGCACGCAAAACACTCAAAATCATAAACGCACTCACAGCAACAACGTGGGGTAAACGAAAAGAAACACTCATACACACATACAAGGCAATCACTCGACCAATAATCGAGTATGCCAGCACAGTCTGGGGCCCCACTACATCACACACACAAATCAGCAAACTACAAACAATACAAAACACAGCTCTCAGGGTCGCAACAGGGCACACCACAGACACAAACACACACATCATACACACAGAGGCTAAAGTCCTCCCAATAGCAACACACATCCAACTCCACGCAAAACAAGCAAAATTGGCGGCCATGTACACAAACAACCCACTTAATTATTTAACACAACAACCTGCACCCAGCAGGCTCAAAAAGCAAACAATATTTCAAAACAACAACTACACAACAAAAATACCTACAGACATACACAACAAAACTTACAAAGCACTAAAACAACAAATCCACACAAACACAGTCACAAACCACATAAATAACACTCCAATAAACCCAATACTTCAAACAAAAGCACCAGCAATAAGCAACGAGGAAGAAAATCTTCCTCGCGGGGTCAGGAGAACCCTCGCCCAACTCAGGACAGGGAAATCTCCTTTCCTCTACTCCTACCTACACAAAATCAATCCAACACAACACAAATCACCAAACTGCCCGCTATGCAAAACACAAACACACACAACACAACACCTTTTTACATGCACACACATCAATACGACACTGGGACCAAAGGACCTTTGGGCAAACCCCTTAGCGGTTGCTGAGCTCCTCCGGGAGTGGGAAGAGGGGGTGAGCAAGGCGAGAGGCGTGCCGGACGGACCACACCAGGGTTGATTGAAACCCTGGAAACTGGCAAACTCAACAACAACGCACGACAGAACTATTTATGCGTTAAAAAATACAAAAGATGTTATGGCCTTCCAAAAATTATAAATCTCAATAGAAATATACTATCTGGAGTTTTAAATTTTACCAAATTAAATTCAAACGAAGTTTCACCGAAATGTTGGAAAAATTAACCCCCATTTTTCACGGAAAATTGTATATTAAACCATAAATACAACAGTATTCAATTTAATTTTTACGTACGTGAAAAAGGGTAACGGTGTCTCTCTATCGGAAGTATTTTTATTAATAAATAGTGTGCAGTAAATATTTTTAAGGGTTTTAAAAAAATTTCATTGCAATTTGAATTTTAATATCAATTGTTTCAATTACTTACAATAATATAATGAATGTTCACTTTATAATCGTGATATTTCTGCCTTTTTAACACTCATATAAATTTTTTAGTGAAATATTACTGTATTTCACGAGATCTCGTATGCCAAAAATCGCGATTTTCCATACTTAAGAAAACTGTCTGGAGAGACTTTAATATCCAAAAAAAACTTATTTCTATAAAAACACAAACCTCTATTGCCATATGATGTCGAGCAATCCAAAAGATTTTGTTCTGACAAAGAAATCATAACACCTGTCTTTCGTTTATGTTGCGCTTCCAAAGCACCTGTCTATAACAAATTATAAATAAAATGCCAATTCCGAATCCAGTCAAAAATATACTCTGAATATAACAAACTAGATTTTAATTTGACCTGATATAACGGTATAAGTTCTTTTTTTGAAAATTGAGTTTTTTACACTTTTGTTTATTTCAGGTCTTAAACTGTATTACTGTCCAGGTTAAAAGTTCCGGAGAAGCTTATTTATTGAGATATGGACCCTGTTGGAATCTATCCAACCAAATATTCTTTGGTTATTCCATGACGGAATATGCCCACTAAGTTGTAATAAGTCCAAATGTTAAACTTAGTACGAACGTAATAAGAGGCCAAATTGGACTTATTAAACACACTTTTTCGGAATTAATTCATTTTGGACTTATTAAAAAAAATTTGGACTTATTCCAAGCATACTACAAAATGAAGAATTTGTCATGGACTTATTAGCACAAAATTATATTAGTTTTGTTTTGTTAACAGTATAAATTTTATTATTATGATTATTATTATTATTATTATTTTGTGTATACTTATGTCTTTTTTACTCCATGGATTTTGGCACTTTTTTAAGAAGTGTCAGCACTTCTTGAGGAAGTGCCAGGATCCACGCAGATTTTGGCACTTTCTCGCGCTATTCTGGCAGACTTATGTACTGTTATCATTATGAATTCCGTTGCCCACCTGCAAATAAACTTACTTTAATATCGGATTGTAATTTAAGAAGAGCAAATACCATTTGCCAGTTAAACATTTTTTCAGGACCAATTTATCCGCTCTAAGACAATTTGTGCGGCTTTGGAATGATATTCCTACCATGATTTGTGATCAAAATAAGCACAGGTTTTTTAAAAACATGCGTGAAAATCATTTTTTAAATAGTTTTTTAGAAAATAATTTGTACTACAATGTTATATAATTTTACATAGTGTATTATATTAATACTAATGTTTTTGTAAATGTTCACTGTGTTTAGTTGTTTGACATCTGTAAATTTTTCTCAAGACTTGGTTTCGGTTTTAACCTAGGAGTGTGACGGTTTGGTTTTGGTTTTGTCAATCGCGCTTGCGGTGAGTCCGGAATCATTTTGTGGGTGTGGTTGACATGGTTTTGACTGAACTGTTTCACTTCTGGGTATATTATTGCAGTCATGTTTTGGGTTTTAGTTGTCAAACGCGTTTATCTTTTATTTTTTTTATTATTATTTTTTTTGGTTTCGTTTATGTAAAAGGTACATGCAATTTCAAGTGCAGTTTTAACTAGCTTCTGTAGATTTCCTGTTATTTTAACAAAATAAAATTCAATTCAATGGTTCAAAGTTTTCAGCACACTGTAAAAAATAGCTAGCAAAGCTCTAAAAACAGTTAACTTGATTTTTAGATGTTTCAAATCCCAAATTGCATTACTAAAAACTATCTTATTCCATTTTTGAAAGTTTTTATGCGTCCTACTATATAAGTATAGCAACTCTTGTAATAAAACCCATATATTACTAAAGAAATTGAATATCTTATAGGAAAAAGTCCAACGCTTTATTACCAAACAAGTTTCGAATTTTTCTGAGAGATTGCTTAAGAATACTTGGATTCATGAACAGACTGACTACACTAATCTGGAGATTTTGGAGAAGAAGAGGGAAAGATGGATATGTTTGAAACATATGAATTCTTTAAATCAACTGGTAAATTTAAACCCTGAGAAATATTTTGTTTTTCTTAACCCAAATTCAACCAGAGGACATTCAAAAAAACTCAAAAAACAGCACTCAAGAGTCAATTGCAGAAAATACAGTTTTTTAGTAGAGTTATAAGTAAATGGAATTATCTAAATGAAGATCAAGTTAGTTCCGAAACTCTATACCAATTTAAAAAATCTTTGATGAATTAACTCATGGAAATTATAATGACTAAATAAAGAGCTTTATTTTCTAAAGCCTTTAGTCATTTTTTTCTAGTAAGTCAAAATCAGCCAGGTCTTCTTGCAACTTTGTGTGTTTTTTTCCCTGTTTTTGTAACTCAACTGGGTTGCAATTACATTTGTGTTTGTGTTTTTCTTAATGTATTTCTAGAAAATAAAATCTTGAATCTTGAATCTTTGTTTTAATTTTACTATTAACAAATTTATAAAAATTGTTTAAACCCCTCAAATTTAAAATTTTTGTTTCTTTATTAGTGTTAAAATCTCTAACTTTATTTTTGTATACTTTGCAAATTTTTTTGTACTCTGATCTTGATTTTTCATTAATATTACGCTTATGCCAAAGTTTTTTCTTTTGATTTTGTAATTTTCTTATGTGTATTGGATATTGTACAATTTTTATCTTGTTTGTAAATAATTTTTTTCCAGGGACATGTCTATAGGCCCCTGGCACTGGAACTCAGTTTATACATAAAGTATGCAATATACATAAGCGTCACCATAATGGATAATTACCGTATCTCCTACTTATCTTTCGTAGTATGCAGATTTTTTGTAGTAAGACGATCAAAAGCGCGCGAAATTTTGATCGGTTGATCTGCATACTAGGAAAGATAAGTAGGAGATACGGTAATTATCCAAGCATTTTTTCTGTGCTACATTCCTCAAATAAAATTTTCCAGTTGATTGTAGAAGTATAAACTAAGCATATCATAATCTGCTTTTAAAAAATCAGGTATGTAGTTTTGAATCTTATTTTTAGGACTGTCAAATATTTTAAGATTAATTTCAGATAAAATAGTGTCATGGTCTGTTTGTGAAAAACTGGGCGCAACAGTGACATTATTGAAAATTTCTCTATCGTTTGTGAACAAAAGATCCAGATAATTAATTTCACGAGTTGGTTGTGAAACAAGCTCATACATACCTAGCTCAATAAGAAACTTAAACCAATTATTTTCATTTTGCGTGTTTGAAGTTACTTTATCTGAAGACCAATCTATGTCTGGCAGATTGAAATCTCCAGTTAAAACAACGGTTCCTGCAAAGTGTTCTGTTAATTTCCTTATTAGCTCAAATATTAGATTGTCTTTTTCTTTGCTAGTACTAGGTTCTCTATAAATACCAATGAATCTCAGTTGATATTACTTCTGTAGAAAAATGTCAACCGCTATTAGTTTTTTTGCATCATACTTTTCCTTCATTTCAACTTCAACTACTCTAAAATATTCTTAGTTAATAGAACTACTTTACCTCCTCGCCGCTGCTGTCGATCCCTCGATAAATATTAAATTCTCTGTTTTTGGTAATTATTTTGTCGATAGTTGTTTCAGTGAACCATGTTTCACATATAAAGCAGATATCAACAGCACCATAATTAATGTCATCTCTCGGAGCAATACGTAACTGAACGAAGTACAGCGACATATAACGTATTGCTATTGTGAAACTTGTAAAGAGCTTTTTAGAAAGCTAAGAATGGGGGGACTTTTTTAGTGGATTGCACACGTGCATAAACAAAAGATGAATGAAAAACGCGATGTTTTTTAAATTGTAAAAGCAAAGTGCTTATTCAATAAATCACCCTGAAAGATCAATTTATTTATTTTGCGTTAAGATACCGAACGATTTTGAAAAGTGCAGTTTTTAAAATGATAAGGAAGGTGTGTGATCACTCCTTTTTGCTGGTGAAACCGATTTTAAAAAGCTCCCCTTGTCTCAATTTTTAAAAAAATAAATTAATTTATCGTATCTTCATTTATAATGTTCTAAATTTTCTGATCATTTTTAAATTTGCGGAAATTAAGAACTCAAGTGGGTCAGCTTGCAAAACGATTGAAGAGCTGCAATTTAAACGATTTAATAAATAGTAAATTTGTTTGCTTTATGTTTCAAAACGTTTCTGGTACTATTATTAATGTGGATATTAATTTTAATTATATTCAACATCGATATACAAAACTAGAAAGGAGAGGGCCCGTAGGGCCCTCGCCTTTCTAGTATATATATATAAAAGAACCATTTCATAGTGTCAAAGATGTGTACTTCCTCCTGGCCTGGGGGGGGGGGTTGTGGTGGGGTGTGTTGGTTGTGGGGGTTTTGGTGTGTTGTGGGGGGGTTTTGTGTTTGTTGGGGGGGTTTTTTTTTGTTAGGTTTTTTTTTTTTTGTTTTTTTTTATGTTTTTATTTTTGATAGTGAGGGATATGTATTTTTTATGGTGTTTTATAGGTTTAGATAGTTGGTTTGATGTTATAGGGGTGGTTTTTTTTTTGGGGGAGGGATTTGGTAATGGGGGGGGGGGGGGTGTTGGTTTTTGGGAGAAGAGACATAGGTGGGCAGGGGGGGTTGGGGGGGGGTTGGGGGTTATACCCCCCCCCAAAATTTCGGATTTTGCTGACACCCCCCTTAAATTTGGGGTAGTCGGGGACACCCCCCCCCCCAAATTCGCCTCCCAAAGAAAAATTTTTAAGTGTTATAAAAGGACTAAAAAATTTTTCCGCGCTTCGCGCGGAGTGTTTATTACCTTATTTCCCCGTTCATTACCTTTTATTACCTTTAAATTCCCCCGCTACGCGGGCAATTTAAATTTCCCCGCTACGCGGGCAGTTTAAATTGGCAATTTATCTTAGTTTTTCAATTGCAAATCGATTATTCCATTCAGTAGTTAAGGCATACATGTTTAATAAAACTACTATAAACACTATTATCCTTTTTTAACGTTTTAAACACATGTTATAAATGTATAGTATAGCTATAAAAAACCTTAAATTTTGTAATTAGTATCATTTGGAATTAAAATTTCTAGTGTATTTTAGCGCCTCAAATTATAAATTTTCTCCTCCAGGGGGCATTGTTCCCCCCGAACCCCCCTGACTGAATTTTTAAGATCACAGAAAATTATGTAGAAATTAGGTAAAAAAACAAAAGTAAAATGTATGTTCACGCGATCACCAGGAGACGATTTTTATGCCGTTTTTAGTATATATTTTAAAAAATTTTCGCCTCCGGCGGCTGGGGGGACACCCCCCAGACCCCCCGGCCGACGCTTCGCGTCGGCTGGCGCCGCTACGCGGCGCAGGCGGCGGCGCTTCGCGCCGCTTTGACAACACTTTTTCTTCCCCCCCAGACCGACGCCCCTGAAATGAAATCCTGACTGCGCCATTGCACATTATTATTAAAAGAATTAAAAAAATAAAATTTATAAGTTGCAATAAGGTCTTATTTTAATCTTACACAGTTTTAAAGCATTTATAAGCTTGTTTTACGTTTTTTTACGCGTTTTAAGCTCATTTTAAGGCAGCGCGGAAATATTGGGTACACCCCCCCTCAAAATTTGGGTCTTGCTGGACACCCCCCCCTAAAATTTGACCCCCCCCCCCCTATACCCCCCCCCCCCCCAAAATCCGAGAGGCTGCCCACCTATGCTTTCAGGTACCCCTGGTTACGCCCACACTGTAAACCAAAGCCTGTGAGCAGCATCTCTATGTTTTTTAGGCTACTTATGTGGATAAAATTACCGAGCTATTGCTAGGCGACTGGAAATTTCAGGAGGGGGAAAGGTATTGGTATATACACAAATCAACCAAATATGGTTGTTTGTTTTGTTTGATGTTTAGTTAGTACTTATTGTGTTTATTAAAATTATTGTACTTTTTTTAATAACATTAGGCAAGATAAATAGTGAGAATGATGATATTATGGAACTTGACCGCTGAGCGAAGCGAAGCGGAAAATTTTTTTGCCTTTTGGGGGTCAATTGTGGTACCGAAATTGTTTTATTGTTTGGCGCCGAGTGATTAGCGAGGTGCTAGAAAATTTTGAATTTTTAGCCTCTGCAAGTGCAAACCCCCCAAATTTTATCATCTGGCGACTATTTCGGGGGAGGGTGCGGCCGCCGCCCCCCTCGCCCAACCACTTTCCTTGTTTTCCCCCCGTCCGACCGTTTCGGGGAGGGGGGCGGCCGCCCTCCCACCCCCCTGGTTACGTCCCTGGCCTGTATCACTTTGAATTAGAGTGTCAAAAATGCTGACAATCCATTTTAAATTCGTGAGTATCCCCGAACTCTCTTCCCCTTCAAAAATTTGGGGGAAGCATAATAGTACCCGTTCACACTTGCGCACAATGCATAATGCATCAAAACAAATGGTTAGCCAAAAATTTTTTTAAATACGTTTTAAAATGAGTATTTTTTTAATAAACGACAAAAACTAACATTAATAGCGTTGCCTTGGTAGGTGTTTTAGTCATGTAGGCTAGGGGGCGGGGTCCATTCTCGGATGAAAGGCCAAAATTTTTTAGGGGGGTCTCGACCCCCTTTGACTTTTTAGGTAGGAGGTCGACCCGGGAGGGGAAGGGATTTCAAATTTAGGGGGGTCCGGGTCCAAGGAGTTCCAATTTTTTGACAAAGTTTTTAAATCAGTAATTTGTATTTTTTACGTCTAATACCTATTAAATTTTATACTAAAACAGCCTATTTAGGCCTACAAAGTGTATATAAATACTGTTGTTTTTATTTTTCTAAAAAAAGTGTTTTTGACAGTAGGTAAATAAAAAATTATACTTTAAATTGGTCGGGAAGAGAGTAGGGAGGTCAGCCTCGCTAAGGGGGAACAGGCCGGACCGCTCTCAAGCTTTGGGGGGAGGAAGTCCGAAATTTTGGCTCTAGGGGGGGTGGACGCGTGAACCCCTCTGTCTCCCCCCCCCCCCAAAAAAAAACCTATGGTTGAGTTACTACATTTAAAACGACAAAAACACTCAAATTAAAAAATGTTAGGAGAAAAATCCTGAATATTAGACCGGAAAGGTTAAAAAGCCAAAAAATACACAAAATCTTCTTTTTTTTTTCATTTACGTTACATAGAATTATGCTTCTAATTTTGTTAAAAACAAAATATGTTTTGAATGGCTTTTATAATAAAATAAAAATGGTTTTATCAAAAATATTTATGATTTTTTTGGTGTTTGTAGCAGAAGAGTTTTTAAGACTTTTCGGAAAATATATGAAATAATCTTTGAGGTGCGCTGCTACCATAGGTGTTTTTGGTCGGGTCCGCTAGGGGGGGGGTCCACCCCCGGGTGGAAGGCCAAAATTTTTTAGGGGGGGTCCAGGGGGTCCGGACCCCCCTGGCTTTTTAGGGGGGGTCGACCCCGGGTGCGAGATTTCAAATTTAGGGGGGGTCTAATTTTTTAGCAAAATTTTTTTAACTCAATAATTTAAGTGTTTTTAGGTCTAATATTGAATTTTATGTATTAAAACAGCCTATTTAGGCCTAAAAAGTGTATTTAAACACTGTTTTTAACTAAAAACCCGTGTTTTTGACAGTAAATAAAAAAATATACTTCCAAGTTGGGCGGGAGGAAGGGGGAGGGGGGTCAGCCACACTAGGGGGGAGAGGAGTCAGGCCGGACCGCTCTCGAGCTTTGGGGGGAAGGGGGGGCCCCCTGAATTTTTTCTAGGGGGGGGGGTCCAAAATTTTGGCTCTTGGGGGGGGGGGGTCCCCTCTGTCCCCCCCCCCCCCTCAAAAACACCTATGGCTGCTACTCGCACAAAAATCGGAACATCGCTCCAAGTCCGATAATGCATTATGCGTAAGTGTGAACGCCTATCTTCGGGGTTTTAATGCATTGTGCATCGTCAGTGGCATGGGGGAGGGCGGCCGGGCTCCCCCCCCCCCTAAAATCTGGCGAGGCTAAATTTTTTCGTAAGTAGGGAGGGACCCTTACATTTTTTGAATTTTGAGAGAAATAAAAAATTTTCTTTAATATTAATACAGAAACTTTCCTGATACCTTCCAAACGCATATTAATAGTCAAAAAACCAAATTTTTTCCGCTTCGCGTGTAGTTTAAATTGACAATTAGTCTTAGTTTTTTGATTTCAAATCGATTATTTTGTTCAATAGTTAAGACGTAAGTACTTGTTAAATAGAACTACTATAAGTACTATCAAGAATATATAACACAAGAGAATGTCCGACTGTACACTAAATGTTTGATCAAAATTTTGCAAAAAAAGTCGCAATTTCGAATTCGTGTGCGACTTTTCTCGTAAAAATCCGCCATTTTCTGCAAGTTTTCCCGCGCTGCGATTTTTAACACAGTGTTAGTTTTCTCGCAGTGGGGACTGCGACTTCTTTTGCACTCTATGCTGCTTTATTTGCACTGCGATTATTTTCACATTGCGAGTCTAGCTGCACAACAAAAAAAAACAAAGCTGTGCAAAAATTTTGTGTTTAAATGAGTAAAAGTCGTTTGTTTTGTTTTTTTTTTTACCTTAGATGTTAAAACTTTTTTAAGTTTTAATAAAATAAAGTAACTTTCTAACGTTTTAAAATTAAATAAAACAAGCTTCGAAGTGTTTTACTCCATAGGAAATGACTACCAGCGTCTGTATTTTTTTGTTGCGCAGCGAGACTCGCAATGCGAATAAAGCAGTATAGAGTGCAAAAAAAGTCGCAGTCACCACTGCAAGAAAACTTACACTGTGTTAAAAATTGCAGTGCGGGAAAACTAGCAGAAAATGGCGGAATTTCGCGAGAAAAGTCGCATACGAATTCAAAAGTGCTACTTTTCTCGCAAAATTTTGTCAAAAATTTAGTGTACAGTCGGTCATTCTTTTGTGTTATATATTCTTGATACTATTAACCTTTTATTAATGTTTTAAACACATGTTTTACATGTAAAAAGATTAAAAAAAACCTTAAATTTTGTAATAAGTGTCAGCTTGAATTAAAATTTCTAGTGTATTTTAGCGCTTTAAATTAAAAATCCCGCTCCCCAGACCCCCCCATTCTGGGGGACTGCCGCGGCCGCCGCCCCCCCCAGACTCCTCTTCAGGGTTAGTATTCCCCCAGACCGCCTTCCCCGAAATGAAATTCTGGGCACGCCATTGTGCATTATGCGTAATTGTGAACGGGCTTTTACGTAAAACTAGGAAAACTGTGCTGTAAGGGAAATTCCATTCTCGTAGTAGGTGTATTATAATTATTGTGTTATAATGATTTTTATATTTTTTGTTTTTAAAAATGGTTACTATGAGAAAATTATGCATACAAATAGGTGTTTTAAAGCGCTTATAAAAACTATTTGAATGACTCTGGACCTGGAGTATAATATTTACAATATAAACATAATAATAATGAGGGCAGCCCTATTCAAAGACCTAGGCTTCCCATTCTTATCTTAATTTTAAAAAGTGTGCATAATTTAACCAACCACCTGATAAAATTTTTTTAATCGACAAAAAAAACTAATCGGAAGCCTACTTTTTTTAAAATTTATCAGTTTTACAATGTTTTAGCTCCTGTATTCATACAACGGACACAAGTGCTTGCGGGAAGTAAAGAAACATCATATGTGTACATTTTATGATGCGGACTGGGTAAGATTAATGGGCCCAGATTATGGACCCCAGTTTTACTGGGATGATTTTAAAAAATAAATATAATAGCATAATAATTAACTCAATCCTGAACTTGGTGCAATATTCTATTTTTATAGATGTTTATTGTTGGTTTTTTTAGTCAGTTTGTGCATGCAATTCGCTAAAGAAAAAAATCTCAGAGCCACCCTGTTTTTAATGTTTTTGGTATTTATTTCTTGGTATACGTTATGTTTTTGTGGTGATATGGGAGCAGAAAAAGCTTTTTGCTTTTTCTTCTGAATTCAAAACTCTTCAAACCTTGCTAAACAATTATGTTTTCATGTTTTACGCATCCAAAACTACTTGTTTGTAACAAAATAAGTTTTTGTGTCATTATTTGGGTCCCCAAGCCAACGCCTTAAGTTTCTTAGACTCGATTTTGGCTCTCCGGATGTCTGCGACTGGAACTTTTAGAAGCGACGCTAAGCTTTGACGTCTTAAAATTTTAGCAAAAACGCATGGAATAAAACTACTTATTTTCACAGTGGGATTCACTAAACACCGATCGTGATTTTTTTCTGTAAAGAAAACTTGAATATATTCAGTGCTGTTTCTTGTTTGGTGCTATTTTTCGATATAATTAAAATCAAATGTAAAGCTTATAGGTGCAGTCGGGTATATATGGGTTCAAAAGTGGTGCCTGTTTTATACCAGCTTAGTCTGAGTAATTTTTTATGGGTTGTTTTCTTATTTTCCAAATTATATATTTTGAAATATAATATTTTAATGTAATATAATTTTGTATTAGTTTCATTTTAGTATCCAAAGCTCCCAATTTACGCCAGATGGCGTCATTTTTGCTAGCTGAAACACTTTGAAGTCAAAAATAATGCAGACTAGCGACAAAACTTGAATTTTGAAACGCTTCGAATTTGTCTGGTGATAATATTAATATTAATGTTTAGATTGAACATTAGGCTATCAGTTAAAACTATAAAAAAGTGATCTTTAGTTCAAGATCTGTCGCCAGTTCACATGAATTTTTTAAGACTGCAGGCTCAAAATATTAAAAGTATTTTCAGATTTTTAGATGAATAAGTTATAGTATTTTTTGAACAAATAGAAACATTAAGATAGCTATCAAATATATCGTCTTAATGTTGATCTATTTTAAAATGGTTTTTAGTCCTGAACAACAATTATAGTAAAAATCGATTATTTACCGTGCAAATCTACGATTTAAATATGTTTTTTTCTGTGGTTTTTTTTTGCAACAAATACCTGTACGTGCATCATAAAAGTTATAAAATTTGCAATGTTTTTGAATGTATTGTTTGGTTTTGCAACAATAAAAAGTTTACATGGCTAAAGATTTGTGAGCTAATGTTTCTCTGCTAAATTTGTTAAAGGAGCACTGTCACAAATCAAATTCCTATAACGCCCGAACCGGACTGCTCCTTTAATACTGAACCGATTCAGCTGAAATTTAAAAATGTTGTAGCCTTGTAGTGGAGCACTCTAAATACCAAAGTTCAGTTAGGTAGGTTTGGTATTAAAGGAGCAGTCCGGTTCGGGCGTTATAGGATATTGATTTGTGACAGTGCTCCTTTAAGTCTTCTTTTGAGACTTAACGTCTACGTAATATACAATGGATGCATACTTTATGCACCAAAAGGCCGACGAAAATTGTCTTACACTATCGAAAAAATTACCCGAAAATCGATCCGGCCAAAAATTTGGTCAAAAATTTTAAAAATTTTATCTATTAAAAACTCAGCTTCAGAAAATCTTTTAAATTGATGAGTGTAATCCAAAAAAATATAAAATAAAACTGAGACATTCAAACTAAATAAATAACATTACTTCAAATATAGGTTCAGTCTGAATAATACTTTTGTTTTTATAAGTAACATTTAAATTTTACTGTTAAAATACCATTTACAAACCGATATCGATCGACTTTTTTTTATTCAAATTGTTTGTTTTTTAAGCGTCTCCTTTTCTATTAGCCAGACTTGTGTACCTCCTCCCCCCCCCCGGGGGGTTTATTGGGGGGGGAGCAGGGAAGGAAAAAAGGGACAAGAAAGGCGAAGTTTAAGTAAAAATACGTCTATAATGGCTTTAAAAAATATTGAAATAAGCTTAAAACTGCGAAAATTTCGCGATGATGGCGTCATAATAGACCAAAAATAACGCCGTCATTTTTGGTTTGTTTTTTATTTAATTTTTGGGCGGGCACGAAGGGAGGGGGCATTTCCAAACCGTGCACAGGTTTTGTTATGTATTGATGATATTATGTATTAATCAGTTATCCACTGGCTAATACCTAATACTATAAAGATTCGTAAAGGACAAAAGTCCTTTGGACTTTGTCCCAAAGACAAATGCAGCATCAAAACGTCCTTTGGACTTTGTCCGTTGGACAAAATCCAAAGGACAAGGTGTTCATACTTTTTTGTCCTTTCTAAAGGACGTTTTGGCTTTTCTAAAATTGTCCTTCGGACTTTATCCAAATAACGTTTTGTCATAGTAAGTATGAACCAGCCTTAAGTATATCATACATTACATCAACCAGTTAATCCAAAATAAAAAAAAAGAAATATTTAACAACAGACATCAAAAATTTAATTTTGCATGCATACAGTGCTTCTACGCAACATACTCAATTACTGCTCCCTAAGGACATTTTCCTAAAGTTTCGCTCTTAGTAAAGGTAATTAACCCGATTCTACTCCACTAATAATCCCGTAAGAACGGCTTTCCGAACTGTTGCGTTTTTATTTGTTTTTTTAAAACGTCATTACCGCACAATTTTATGGTCCCTTTATGTCTGTACTCTAAACTCAACGGCACTGTAGAAGCGAAAGAGCGGTCGCGACAGCCGCCGCGCACAATAATTGTAAAAAAAACCGGAAATGTCCATTGTGTTTCCAATTTTATTACGCAGCCTGAAGTCAGTGAAAAATACAGCTAGAGTGACATTGAATGTTTTGAGTTTCGTTTTAATTTAAACGTAGCGAACTGAGTTCATTTTGTAATTTACATAACATGGACAAAAATCTTATAA
Organism: Microlaimidae sp. YZB2_3; assembly: GCA_030248175.1. Taxonomy (NCBI): domain Eukaryota; kingdom Metazoa; phylum Nematoda; class Chromadorea; order Desmodorida; family Microlaimidae; species Microlaimidae sp. YZB2_3. The sequence goes on along the minus strand of JASAMX010013494.1, from coordinate 23,569 downwards.
ATCTAATATTTATTATATATAAAGATATTAATATAAAAACAGGTAAAAACATAAATTATGACGGAAAGGATTTTTCATGCTTTTTTGATGTATTTCTGCACAATAAATAACGTTTTCAGATGTAAATTTTGTATCTTTTTATTTTAATTTTTTTATTTTAACCATTTCAAGTATTTGGAAATGGATTTAAAATGAACTGCTGGCATTTATCCAACACCATTCAGTGTTCAAGTAATGTAGCTTCCTTGTGGCATTAGAATTTAATTTTTGACGTCAGCCAGATATAATTCAATCTTAGCAGAATAGGCAAAACACGTACTTCCTAGCTTTACCCTTGTAGTTTGGACCATTTTCACCTTATATCCTATTTGTTTGTTTCTAAAGTAGTTTTGGTTAAATAGATAAATAAATTTTAGTCACCGCCAAACTAAATCAGCTTTTTTGCCTTCTACCTGCCTCCAACGTCAAAAAATATGCTGATACTATTGACTTACTGGGTTAAAATATTCTATAATTAAAAGTTGGTGGAAATCCAATTAATTTTTGCGTTTATACAAAAATAAGGCAGCGGTTTCAACACAAACCAATACGTTCTGCGGTTAAACTAATATCAAGCGCGTTGTGACATTTCGCCAATCAATACATACGTTTAACCGCAGAACCGTATAACCGGTAAGCGTTAAGAACCTTTAAATGTCCGTAAGTGTAAAATTAATTAGAAGTGCAGCTGGGTTCGTAGAGGATCCAATCGTCGTCGTTGGATGTGTCCGGGGCTCTCAGGTCGATTTCGGAGTAGAGATAGCATTTTCGATCGTTCTTGAACGCGAAAGCTACGCACGGGGTGGTACTGACTTGGCATGCCACTTGACAGTGCTCGGGGGATACGTAAAAAGTGTTGGGTGTTCGCCTGTTGGCTCGCCTGATGATGCTGAATCCGGGGAGGTTATAACTCGACAGCGTTTTCGTCGCGTAATGATTGCAGTAATTGAATTTCAACGAGGAAACTAAAGAGACAAAGGAATAGCTTATTAATTTGTTTCTTATTACAACGTGAAATTAAAAAAAGCGTCTTAAACGTAGAAAAAAGAGCGACAATCGTGCTCAGGGTCAATTTCGTGGTCAATTTTTGGTCAGAGTACACTCAAAAAAAGTTTATTTCAAAAAACCGTCTGTGGAAAAGCTGTTACAACATTTACAAGATTGCTCTTAAAAAATTTCATTTTAATTTAGAAAAAAAGCTATTGAATTAGCAATCTCCAGAGTTTTTACAATTTTTGCAATTCGCGTCGAAAAACAAAATCAAAAGATATTATAAAAACGAGGACGGTAATTATACCTAAATAATAAAGAGAAATGTAACATTTTTAATTGCTTTTTAGTTGGATTTAATGACGGTAATTTACCGGCGTTGCCTGGTAGAGTTACTGAAAATGAAAAATATTAATACTGTCCCCTTTCCAGTTAAAACTGTTGCAAAAAAATCCAAACAAATTTTTCCAAAAACTTTTGGTGAAATACCTTTTTTTCCTCAAACATATTTCGGCTAAAATCGCGATGCCTCTAGCCGGTATTTTTGAAAAATCAATGCAATTAAAAGTTTTGCCAGAAGTTTGGTGGGGGGGGGCCCCCGAGGCCGTGATATTTCTCAAAAAAGAGGGTATTACCACTCTTCCCCGATAAAATTATTTAGTTTGCCCCATTTTAGAAAAGGGCTGCCTTGTCTATGTTTTAATTATCGACTAATTTAAGTAACTTTTATTTGTTGCAAAATTATGGAAAGGATTATATCTTATCATAATTTAAGGTTTCTTCGTTAAAATAACCTAATATCACCAGAACAGTTTGGGTTTTTTGTCTAAAAAGTCAATCGACTTGTGGTTGTTATGCAGCTTGAATGATTGGTTAACAGCTCTAGATAATAAAAACCTGTTGATTTTTTGTATATTCACTAAAGCGTTTGACTCTGTGAGCCATAAAAAATGATAATTAAATTTAAAGCTTATAAAATTGGTTCTAAGATTTTGCATTAATCAAATCATTTTTATCTAAAAAAGACAGTGTTTATTGATGACTCACTGTCTGACCATAAAACAGTTATGTACAAGTGGCGTGCCTAAAGGCAGCGTTCTAGGACTACTTTTGTTTTTAATTTTTATTAATAATCTACCTGAAACACTGGAAAATAAAACTAAAGATAAATTCTATCAGGGTGAAAATAGATAAGTGGTAAAGTAACCACTCGTTTTCTGAGAAAATATCACGTGCAGAGAAACACATGACGCAATTAAATAATAATTGGTTACATAACCGCTGAAAACTTTTTTTTTAATTTTTCTCGCTCACGGGTTTATTATTTATTTATTCCTGGCGGAGAGAGGTTACGCCCTTAATTTCAGCCTGGAAGACTTTAGCTTTAGCATTAAAATGTTTGCCGACGATGCAAAACTGTATAAAATCATAGATAGTAAAAAATGTGAAAAAAACTTTTGAAAAACTCTTTCAAACGTTTGTGTTTGGTCATCCAACTGGCAACTAAATATAGTTTTTTAAAAATGTTCACTTCTGCATTTGGGATATACAAATCAGCTAACTGACTACTTTTTAAATGATGTCCTAATTTCCACAAGAACACACACACAAGAACGTGTTAAAGATTTTGGTATCACTATTTCAAAAGACCTAAAATCATTCAAGTATTGTTAAGAAATATATGCGAAAGCTATGATGCGTGTATCAATGATTTTTTGAGCAATTTTAACACAACATTTTTGCTTAAGGCCTACAAGTTTAGGTGCGTCCTTTGCTAGAATTTGAGACATTTGTTTTGTCATCATATTTATTGCAGGATATTAAAAAATAGAGCGGATACAAAAAGTTTTTAATCGAAGGCTTTATACACGTTTTTTTCCTTCAACAAATTATAGAGTTCGATATGCTGAGTTGAACTTTGAAAGTTTAAAATTTCGACGTTTTAAAAATGACTTAATATTATGCTTTAAAATTCTTAATGGTTTATTTGATACCGACCCAACAGTTTTTTCACATTTGAAAATAGCTTAAAAACTATATAGTAACGGTCATAAACTAAAAATTAAAAAAAGCCGAGTTGATATAGCAAAAAAAAATTTATTTTATAGATTAGTTAATCATGGAACAGTTTGCCATCACATATTGTGTCATCAAAATCCTCAAATATTTTTAAAAATAAATTAAAGGGTAGTGCATTTAATTTCGGCATTTTTTCGTTTTTCCAATGTAACTTTTCACTGTATGGCCTGATTTTCATGTTTGATAGCTCATTTTAAAGCTTTTACGATACTGCGTTGCGTCATAAAAAATTCATTGTACGAAAGTTGTTTTTTTATTTAATTAAATCAGTTTTAAAAAAAATGGAAAATTGCCGAAATTAAATGTATGCATTTAAATTCGGCACTTTACAAACAATCGATTGTTTCTTAGTTAAAAAATCATCATTTTCAAAAATTTAAAAGCCTATCTTTATCTCCAGACAGTTTTCTTTAATTTAAGCTTTTACTTGTTGTTCAACGTGTAACTGGCAAAAAGTTACAGCTAAAATGCTAAATGGTATCAAAATGAGGAAAATTTGGGAAAAAATTGCATTTAATTTCGGCACTTTTTAAAAAGACCCCCTTAGTCGAGTTTATGTGCAGTGCTATGACTCCTACACATTTCAACGTAGTCTTTTAACTATTTACAACTACAATTTAAGACCCGACCACTAAATTCAACCCGTTTTTACTTACAGCAATGGTGTGCCGAAATTACACTATTTTATTTTATAACGATTGCTCACCACAGACGCAACGTAGAACCACGGGGACTAAGAATTCGAAAAATAGACTAAATTTTACCAGGATAGTTTAGTTTTTAAATCAATTTATTGCGTAATCATGAAATGCCCATGTTCTAAAAACGAGTAACAATTTTTTATTATTATAAATCACACAATTTCACATGAAAATATCATAACATAACAAATAAAAAGCTCACGAAAGTCATCTACATATAATTATCTCTCATTTGAGCTATTAAACGTCGTATTCCGTCCAGGATTACCAAAGATATAGTCCAAAATCAAAAATGCCCAATTGGGAAAAGTGCCGAAATTAAATGCACTACCCTACATCTACTTGATAATTACTGACAAGCGTTATTTTTTTTCCTGTATTAAGTCATCTATATTTTGGTTTCACAGTTTTGTAGTATCGCATTTGTGTTTATTAATATTTTAAAAAACAGCTGTATATAATTAGTAAGTTTATATTACCTATGCAGCTGTATAGGCACCTTGCACTGGAACTCGATTTATACATGAAGTATGCAATATACATACTACGAAAGATGAGTAGGAGGAACGGTAATTATCCATTATGGTGACGGTTATGTATATTGCATACTTCATGTATAAACCGAGTTCCAGTGCAAGGTGCCTATAATATTTAGCCAAAATTTTTATATTTTTCAATTTTCATATTTTTCAATTTTTCATATTTATTTTTTCATATTTTTGTATTGATGTAAATAATATTTGTTTTTCATAAGTACATGATTTTTATGTATTTTTTGTCTAATAAATAATAAGAGAACGAGACACACGTATAAAACGCACTAATAATCAGAAAAGCTTAATTCTTTTTATCATCACTTTATGAGGAATTGTTATATTTCAGGAAAATTTTTATAATATTATAAAAAATTTATCCATGACAAATTTTCTTTATTAATTTTTTTTCTTGAGTATTTAAGATCAAGAGCAAAATACATTCTTTAAAGTAGTATTTTAATTTAATTTTCAGTTTTATTGGTTTAATTAGGGTATCTGACTTAATTTCGGCCAGGCCTTAATTTTGGCCACCAATTTAGGGTGTTAAAAAATTGGCTTATTTTTAAAACACAAAAGAACTAGCACAAAAGTAACTGGATTAATGTTGAATAAAGTGTTTTTGCAAAAGTTTTTTATTTTTGTTATTCTGCATTATCAACATTTTCATACAAAAAGTGAATTTTTTGTGATTTTCTTAATTTTTGCTTTGTGTTTAAACTGCATCAAATTTAGAACGAAGCACAATATATCCTTAAATTATCTTCTATTTAAGGCTCAAAGTTGTTAATTTTTTATGTTTTGATAATTTCTTCAAAATCACTTTGCAACGCGTTTAACTAACTGCGAATTTTAAGATTCCGTTAATTTCGGCCACCTTAAAATTTAGGTGAAATAAGCTGCCGTTTTTTAATGTTTTTAAATATCATCGTACTACCGTATTTATAAGGAATTTTTTTGCTCGTTTGAATTTTTTTGACGTTTTCTAAGTCAAAATAAAAGTTCAACAAAAAATACAGGTTATTAAAACTTGTTTTTTTAAGATTTTGACATAATTATTTAAAGTCTTGCTAATAATTAAAGTTTGCAAACGGGAAAAATTAAGTTATATGTACCAAGAACAATACCTAAGGATTAATTTGCAACCTTTAAAAATTTTTATTGTTCAGTTTGGCAATAGTTATAGCCAGTTTTTTCCAGGTGGCCGAAGTTAATGGCTCGCGGCTTAATTTCAGCCACTATAAAAAAAGAACTTTAAACCTCCACTGATCTTTAAGTGTAACAGAAATTTTAAAATTTTGCACTGGAATAGCAAAAATAGGTATCATTTGATTTTTAGACCAAATTTTGGGTCAATTGGAAAAACCAGAAAAAACTTATCCAAAAAAATAATAAAAGGTGGCCGAAATTAAGTCAGTTACCCTACGTCGTTTGTTTGTCTTAACTTTATTTTAAACTTTTTGCTGTATGTTATAATTTTTTATCGTATTTTTTTAAGTTAATGCTAAAACTGGAAAAGAGTTGAAAATATTGCATTCATAAAACTTTTTTGTTTAAATACTTATTATTTTTTAAAATTTCATCGGCCGTATTATTAACGCATAATAGTTTTCACATTTTTAATATTGTATGAAAACCGTTATTAGACCGATACGAAGTGCCTTAAAAGCGTGTTCTTGATAAAAACTAAAAACTCACCCGCGTTGCAGGTCTTTTGGAAAAATCCGTAGCTGGAAACGTTTTGCAATAAGATCGGTTTCACGATTTCGCTGTGCAAATAGCAATAGCTGACCGGTTCGATGGCGTCTTTGACCATGGCGGCGCACTCAAAACCGCCTGTGTTATTGTTGCAGAGCTCGGCGCAGTTATTCTGCCACTGCATGTATTTCCACTTCTCGCCCAACTTGTAGCCGGCCCACACGTGATCGAACACGCGGCGGTACGGACATCCGTCTACAAAATGTTTGACAAATATAGCAAATAGCAAATATTAAATAACGCGGAGAAATGACAGCTAGAATACATAATAATATGGAAAATAATGTGACAATTAGCAATGACGTTTGCTAATGTGGTATTTTTAACATGACGGAAAATATTTGCCCGCACCGGTGAACAAATTTTGATTTGACTCAACGGTGTGTACGATGTTTCCCAGCAGTGTCGTGCAATATCCTTGTGTGTCATAAAAAATTTTCCTTCTGATTTTTCGCGGCGGAGAGGAAATACTCTCACTGCGTCCAGAGTAGTTTCACTCTCGCTGGTAAAACTACAGTATTCATTGATTAATTTCATATCGTTTTAGATATCTATCTAATTTTAAAATTTATATTCAAAATTGTTTAAATTAAATTATAATAAAAAACTACATTAATTGTAAAATGTTTACTTTTAGGAATTTAATTTTATAAGTTAAATTTGTTAAAAGATCAAGATTCAAGTAAGATGTCAGTATGGCACCATTATTAAAAGTTTTTGAATGTAAACTTAATTTTAAACCAAATTTACATGTACCTTATTTACATGTATTTAATTACTTGTACCCAGTTTTGATTTTAGTTTCTTTACCACGTTTTTCTTTACTGATCAAAACATACTCCTTGTATAAAAGTACTTTAACTACTCCTCTACATATTTGTAAAAAGTTACACAAATGGTTTGCTCTATTTGTAAAGCATTTTTTAAAAGTAACTTAAATGGTTTGCTATTAAGTATAATATTGCTTTAAACAAGAATATACTGCTAATAATTATGTAAAAATGTACATATATTATGTAAATAAAATATTAATTTAAGTTTAAAAAAAAATGAAATATCAAAATAAAAATTTTATTCTGCTTAGAAAAAAAAAACTTTTGTGGAATAAAAATTAGTTTTTTTACTCACGAAGTGCTTAAATTCTAAAATGTGACTATTCATTACATAAACCAAATAATTAGGGTAACTGACTTAATTTCGGCCACGCCTTAATTTCGGCCACCAATTTAGGGTGTTAGAAAATTGGCTTATTTTTAAAACACAAAAAAGCTAGCACAAAAGTAACTGGATTAATGTTGAATAAAGTGTTTTTGCAAAAGTTTTTTATTTTTGTTATTCTACATTATCAATATTTTCATACAAAAAGTGAATTTTTTGTGATTTTTTAATTTTTGCTTTGTTTTTAAACTGCATCAAATTTAGAACGAAGCAATATATAACCTTGAAATATCTTCTATTTAAGGCTCAAAATTGTTAATTTTCATGTTTTGATATTTTTTTCAAAATCATTTTGCAATGCGTTTAACTAACTGCGCATTTTAAGATTCCGTTAATTTCGGCCACCTTAAAATTTAGGTGAAAGAACCTTCCGTTTTTTACTGTTTTTAAATATCATCGAACTACCGTATTTATAAAGCATTTTTTTGCTCGTTTGACTTTTTTTGACGTTTTTTAAGCCAAAAATAAAAATTGAACAAAAATACAAGTTATTAAAACTTGTTTTTTTTAAGGTTTTGACATAATTATTTAAAATCTTGCTAATAACTATTAAAGTTCGCAAACGGGAAAAATTAAGTTATATGTATCAAGAACAATACCCATGGATAATTTTGCAACCTTTAGAAATTTTTATTGTTCGTTTAAGCAATAGTTATGGCCAGTTTTTTGTAGGTGGCCGAAATAAATGGCACGCGCCTTAATTTCGGCCACTTTAAAAAAAAAGTTTAAATCTTCACTGATTTTTAAGTGTAACAGAAATATTCAAATTTTGCACTGGAATAACAAATATAGCTATTGTTTGATTTTTAGGCCAAATTTTGGCTTGATTGAAAAAGCCAGAAAAAACTTATTCAAAAAAATAAAAAAAGGTGGCCGAAATTAAGTCAGTTACCCTAACCGTAAAAATTTTGATTTTTATTTGAAAAAAATGACCAAAATTACAAATTCTTCTAAAGTTTTCGCCTGCCCGGCCCCGGCCCCGGCCGGGGCAAAATTTTCTACTCTAAATTTTCTAATCGGAAAATCTAAATTTCCCGACCCCGGCCAAAAAAAATGCCATCAGCAAAAATGCTGCCCCGGTGGATCCCTAGTCGTGTAAATGGGCACTGCCTAAAAAATAGCAGTATTTGTGCGCATATCATGGCAGTCACAGAATAAATCAACATTAAAGACAGTCGAAGATCAACATCAACTTCAAAGCATACCGAAGAGTAGGTATTTGAATTTCCCAGAGTTAATGTTTCAACTAGTGATGTTCCTACCCTCCCGTATCATACTCCTGTCACAACTCCCGTTGTGTTAATGTTTCAGAAATATGACGCCTTATAAATACGAGTTGTAATGTAACACTGTCGAGCAATGGTGTAACACAGAACGTCAGTCTATGAGGTACTGAGGCTGGAGATTACAGGTTCAAGTCGTGTATTGTTCATTTTTCAGTCAAAAAGTTAAAAATAACAATAAAAATAAAAACAAAAAATAAAAATAAGTTAAATTGTTTCGCAATCTTTCTTTCAAAAACTCGATTTATTTGGCTTCATATTTCTGGACGTTATATTTGGTGAGCGATACACGTCCATTGGTATACCACATATGTGCCCTTGCCCGCCTTGCCGTGAATTGGCAGGTTGTAACTAGGGTTAGCTCCAAGGAGCAGGGCGTGAACTAGTGGTGGACCTATGGCTCTGACTACGGCTGTGCATTGCCGGGAAATTTCATTTTAGCCGCGCCTTAGCTTTAGTACTAAAGGTTCAAAAATTGTTTAGCCTTAGCTTTAGTACTAAGCCCAAAAAAGGCTTAGTACTAAAGCATTTTAGCCTTAGCTTTTGCCAAACTGACAAATATGGAAATGTTCCTAAATTTTAAAAAGTATCTTTTTTTCAAGGTAATTCTTGGCATTGCATTGTTAAGTTTAGGGTAAAAACTCAACATTAAAGATCCTTTTAACGTTTATTGCATTAGGTTTTAGCTTTATATTTTAAAAATATTATTTTTAGGGTTAATTTTACAATTTTAAAGTTGCTCTTGTAACTGTATTTCAGTTTTAACTTTAAATGTTAACAGATGTATCAAAATGGCTAACTATTAAAAATAGTTTTTCTGAAATGAATATCTAAAGCAACAAAACATTTAACCAACATTTTTTATTAAAAAAAACGCTTAATGCATAATAAACTTTAAAAAATACCCATATGAAATTGTAAAAATAAGATTATTTTAATGTTGAGCACTTAGAAACTCGAAAAATACTTCTAAAAAGCAAAAAATCAGTATTTTTTAATGCTTAAACAAAAATAAGAAACACAAAAAAATAAAACCCCATATTCATAGCACCTTAAAATCAAAATTTGTTTTAATCACTTTAATTAGCATTATTGTTTAAAATATTCACTCATGTTTCTTTTAAAGTAAAAATATTGTATATTCAAGTTTATATAAGCATAGTCTTTAGGCAGCTAAGAGTAAGGGAAGGGGTTGAGGTGGTTGGTTACCGGCGGTAAATTGCATCTTAAATTCTGGGAAGGATGTATGGAAAATTTTGAAATCTAAAAGAGGGTCTGTGTGTGTCTTGTGGATTTTCAAAACAAAATACTTTAGAGGTGTCAGATTAAAATTCTGGAGGGGAGCCAGATTAAAAAAAGAGAACTTTTCTGAGGAGAACTCGATATTTGTCTAGGAGGAAGGTTCAAAATTTTGAGTTTAAAGGACCCCATCATACCTCTCCACTTCATGGATAGAAATCTCATTAATTAATCATATTTTTGATTGGTGAACACTTTTTTTGGCTTTTTGGTCATTCTTTTGGCCAATTATTTTTTGCTGATTTTTCATTTTCCTGGCAAAAGCTAACGTTTTGCCGGGCCCATACCTTTTGCCGAGCTTTTGCCAGCTAATTTCAGTTTAGCCGTGCCTTAGCTTTAGTACTAAGCCCAAAAAACCTTTAGTACTAAAGCTCTTTAGCTTTAGCTTTAGTACTAATGACACCCGTAGCTCGGACCTTGTATAGTTGTCAGATTGGAAGGCTGCGCGCTTCAATCTTAGTGGGGAGGTGTCAACACTCCCGTTGTGTTAATGTTTCAGAAATATGACGCCTTAAAAATACAAGTTGTAATGTAACACTGTCAAGCAATGGTGTAACGCAGCACGTCAGTCAATGAGGTACTGAGGCTGGAGATTACAGGTTCAAGTCCTGTATCGCTCATTTTTCAGTCAAAAAGTTAAAAATAACTAATTGTTTCGCAATCTTTCTTTTAAAAACTCGATTTATTCAGCCTCATATTTCTGAACGTTACACTCTGGAGCTCCAGCCATTTAAAGCGGAGGGACCTCCGCCCCTTAAAAGAGTGACTTGAAGCTTTTTTAAGCTAGAAATACATTTTAAACTACTTTATCTGTATTTGTAGCACTTTTTATTGTTTTAAATAAGTTTTGGAAAAACTTTAGTTTACAAAAAAATTTGACAAAATAATCTATGTCATCACATCACTCTTTAATTATTCATGAAATTAGAAGAAAAATAGGGCGGAGCTCCTAAGCTCCAGAGGTTACTCCTGAGCTCTGGAGCTCGGAACTTTTGGGAACATTACTAGTTTCAACTTATTGTAACATATTTTTAGAAGCCGAGTCCCTTGTCGTCTGGACAGTTTTTATCCAAAACCGTTTAGACGACTAATCCAAGCCGTCTTAAAATAAGAAGAGCTCGAATTAATTTTGGAATGCATAAACTGGTTATTTGATCGGAAGTCATAGTTAGGCCATTTTTTGTGTTCAAGCAGTTAAAAATTCACAAAAGTACAGTTATAAACATTTTGCTATCGATTACATTAAATTAATGAAATTTTCTACTTAAAACAGCAAAAAGAAATACCAGACACTAAGCCGTCTTTTCATAAATAATTTTTCCAAAAACACATTTTTAAGTTTATAGCAAGCCATTAAAAATGCAATAACTAAAATCATGGCCTTGTCTAAAACTTTTTTGGTGACCACTGATTGATTTATAATTTATTTTAAAACACCACTGAAAGAAGCTTTTAAAATCAAACTTTTAAAGTTAATAACATAAGCCAAAAAATTGGAATAACTGCGGTTCTTAATCAAAACCCGGTTATGCAGTATGCACCCCTAAATGAGAGAGACACACTCAGCCACACTTTTCCACATAAATGCGAGGGCTCGGATCAGCCATCATAACGGAGTTGGGTAAAAACTGTCCGGACTACAGGTGAATTGGCTTATAAAAATATATTATGATACGTTGCAGCATTAACTCGGTGGAAATTTAAACTCTTCCCAATTAGTTTGCTTTGATTGGCTGTCTGTGTTTGGTCCATCCCCTGACTGCCAAGATAAAATACTGTATTTTTTTAGGCTGTGCTTATTTACACGACACTTGCCCAATTAGTGGCAGTTGTTGTGCCATTTTTTGAGCACGACAATTAATGGCAGTGGCTAAAAAATGGCCCCAAATCGATCCACTTCTGGTGAAGGGTTGCAATTTTTTTTACTTAATATAATAGATTTAGGATCGATGGAGCTTTGGGAACTTGGAGCTGAAACTTGGAGCCAAAAATAGGGAACTTGGAGCCATAAGTGGGGAACTCGGAGCCGTAAGTAGGGAACTTGGAGCCGAGAGTAAAAATTGCTAAAACGTGTTCCTAAGCCTAAGCGAAGCCTAAATATAACCCTAAACTATTTTTTTCTTAAAGGCTCAAAGTTTTCATTGCTCGTGGCTCCAAGTTCCCAAAAATTTTCCATGGCTCCAAGTTCCCTGCTTGTGGCTCCAAAGACCCTGTACCATATAATATATATTTTTGATACCACCGTCGGTATACACATTTTTCAACGTCGTAACTAGGTATATGACGACTTCTTGAACAGTTAAATAAATCTCGATTTTTAATAAAAAATAAGTGAAAAAAATTGGCTTTTTCAGCCTTAAACTGGGAATGCTCTTGTGTACGGTGAGTCCACTCTAAAATAATATACTTTTATTAAAAGTATTTTTAAGTATTTGCATTTAAAGTATTTTTAAGGTACCATTTTAAAAACAATTTAAATGGTGTTTTCAATATTGATACTGTTTTACAACTGATTTGCTCTAAGTGCTTTATTTTTGATTTATTACATAGTATTTATTGTGATAATGTATTTAAATGACTCTTCAAATGTTTAGATCTAAGTGAGGTAAAACTAACTAAAAAAAGTAAATGTGTTTCTTACTATTGTCAGTGCATTCAGACAAGTTGCAGTTTTCCGTTTCTTTAGTCAATACGGTTTGACAGGCCATTCCCCCAAACTGAGCTTGCTGTGTAATGTCTCGGCTTCTTTCTCTTATTGCTTCGCCACAGGTTCGGCTGCAGGTCCCCCAATTCGTCCACTGACTATAAACACAATCAACAGGGCATGGATTTGTATTACAAGTGGCAGACTCCGATTTTAATAACTCTTGACACTGAGCTCCAGCACCCTCTGCTGGTGATTCAAAGTCTCTATTTCGTGTTTTTCCACCAGTACCACAAGTTTTTGAGCAGGCAGACCAATTTTCCCACTCAGTGTATACGCAATCTTTTGGGCACACTTGACTGTTGCAAGCTACAATTTCTTCTAACAAATTAGATTGACAAGCCACTCCCGTTCCAGCTGATTGAACTTCAACTATTCGGTTTCGCTGTATTATGCCACCACCACAAGATTTACTACAAACTGACCATTTTGTCCATTCACTGTAAACGCAATCAAGCGGGCATATTTGTGTGTTGCAGCCTGTTGTTTCTGATTTTTTTGAATCTTTACAAGATTCTCCTGGTCCAACAGGTTCAGCTAAAACGTCTCTTAATCTGGTGTAAGTACCACCTCCACACGATTGAGAGCATTGGCTCCATGAGCCCCAGTTTGTGTACACACAGTCAGCAGGACAAATTTGAGGGTCACAGGCAGTGGACTCGGTTTTTTCCCATTCTTGACAGGGTGCACCATTTCCTGAAGCTTCTGACGCAACAGTTCTTTTTCGAGATTTCGTACAGGTTTGATCACAGTCCATCCATGGTTCCCAATTATTATATATACAAGGTATATTATCTATTTTAGGACAGGGCTCTGGGTTACATATTATAGTCTCCACAAGACCGCCTGGGTCACATGAAGTTCCATTGCCTTGAGATGGTCGCGCTATTTGTCTTGTTCGTTCCAAAAAACCTGAGCCGCATGTTACTGAACATTCTGTGGACCACATTCCCCACTCAGTGTATTCACAATCTCTTGGACATTCTTTTGAATCGCATTGAATCCATTGGTCTTCAAAAAGTTTACAATTGTCAATAATGTGTTTATGCGTGCGTTCCCTCTTTGTTTTACATGAGCCAATGAACTCCATACACCCTGACCATGTAGTCCACTGGCCCCATTCACATGGGCAATCAATAATTTTACATGATTCCATTCTACTTAATGGTCCACACGCTCTTCCTCCTTGCGGTTGCTGAAGAATAACTCTTGAAGAAGTTGTAAATCCCAAACCACAGCTTTCAGAACAAGTAGCCCATGGACTCCATTGGCTTTCTTCGCAATCAACAGAACACTCTTCAGTGTTACAACTAGTGGTAAATGATAAAGAATTTAAATCACAAGCTACTCCCCCATTAGAACCTTCTTGAAGTATGGATCGAAACATAGTTTTCTCCCCTCCACCGCAACTTTTTGTGCATGCATTCCAAGCTCCCCAAGATGAGTAAGAACAATCCTTGGCTGGGCAATTCTGAGTGTTGCATGATTGTCTTCTTGTCTTATCTGCATCAGAACAGGGTTTTCCTGAGCCTTCTGCTTCTTTTAATACTATTCGAGTAGATGTTGTTGTTCCACCTCCACAAGTAAAAGAACAGCTAGACCAGTTACTCCATTCTGAATATTCACAATCTTTAGTGCATTGATGTAGGGTGCAAGTTTCTCGTTCAACAAGATCTGTAGCTGAGCACGCCCTTCCACTTCCACTGTTTTGTTTTATAATTGATCTTGTTTTTGTAGTGGCGCCATTGCCGCATGACACAGAACAACTAGACCAGGCGTTCCATTCACTATACACACAATCAATATTTTGTTCTGGACAAAACCCCATATTACATGCGATTTGCTCTTGTAATATATCTGCATTACTGCAGCTTGTAGGATTAGAAACAGAACGATTTCTTATTTGAATTCCTGAACCGCAAGACACAGAACATGAAGACCAATCACTCCAGGATGTGTAAACACAAGGACAAACGGTAGCTCCACATGGTTCTTCTTTCAAAAGATCAAAATCAGCACATTTTTTACCATTTCCAATTTCATTTTGAGTAACAACCCTTTGCGTAGACTTTGTTCCCTCACAAGTTGCTGAACAACTGGACCAAGCTGCCCAATTGGTAAGCTGGCAATCGTTTGAGCAAAGAGATGTTCCACAGGATTCAGTTTTTGATTGTTCTGCATTGCTACACGGTTTACCTGATCCAACAGCTGCTTTAACAATTGATCTTTTTGCGGCTCTAACTCCTCCTCCACAAGAAACTGAACATGAGCTCCATGTTCCCCATTCAGAATATTGACAGTCAGAAGGACACACCCCAGTGTTACATACACCAGACATTTCTAGTTCAGAGTCGTTGCATGCTTTTCCATTTCCTATAGGTTGTTGCAGAACAATTCTTTTTGCTGTTCTTAATCCTGTTCCACAAGATTTTGAACATGCAGACCAACTTCCCCATTCTGAATACTTACAATTAGAAACACAAGCATGTCGAGTACAACTGGTTTGATTTGTAAGGTCGGATGCTACACATTTTCTACCGTCACTACCAAGAGGTTGTCTTATGATATATCTTGTAGATACTGATATTCCGTTACCACAGGTAACTGAGCAGCTACTCCAGGGAGTCCAAGAAGAATAAATACAGTCACCATGATTTATGATACATGAATGTTGGTTGCAGGTATGTTCTTCTTGTATTGAATCTTGGCAGCTTGAACCGCTGATGACAGATCGTGTTCTGCTCATTACTCCACCCCCGCAAGTTACTGTACAGGCAGTAAAATCAGACCATTCACTGTATGTACAGGGGCATAATGGCATTTCAGTACAAGCCAAGGAATCCATTAAATCCAAGCAGTTTGTACCTGTTAAAGCTTGTCTTGATCTTTGTTTTATACCAGTACCACATGATTGACTGCATGGTGTCCAGGATGACCATGATGAGTAACTACAAGTAAGTACATCTGTGTCACCCAAACAATCATTTACAGAGTTAACATAATAGCTAGGATTACTGACACATATAGGGAATAGACATTGTCCATTTACGCAAAGGCCGTTTTGATTTCCACCTGTACTGCATGGATACCCATTTGGAAGAAAATTTCTTGATAAAAAAACTGAATTGGCTTCACATCGAAAAGTACACACAGTACGAAAATTTATATTGGATATTCCACCTATAGTCATACAAAATTTATTTTCAAACTCATCCCTGCTAATTGAAGGGCTAGTACAAATGTTATTTCCGCAAAGTTTTCCTCTTATTGTATTTCCAGCACATGGCAGTCCACCATTTAATGGATAAGGATTATCACACCTGCGAACCTGCACCTCAATCGGTAACTGGTTTGATATTTCGCATATTGAACAACCTTTTCCTCCACATTTTGCTTCAGCCCCATTTACCCATTTTGACCAACCACCATCTACTGATAATAAAGGCACAGGGGAATTAACACACACACCAGCTATGCAAATTTTGTTATTCCCACAATATGTTCCATCAATTTTAAGAACATTTAACTGATAAACGGTTTCTCCATTGTTTGGTGTGCAAAAAAGAACTGTGCAGTCTGCTTCATTTGCAGGATAGTATCTTGCACTACATGTTCCTAGTCTGGCTTGACACTGAGCTTCTGCTGGATTGGTCTGTCCAGGCATTGTATTAGGAACCTCTGTTGTAACTAAATTTTCCAAACAGGTATTTTGTCCAGAGATTAGCGTTATTAAATATTGATGGAACATGTGTCTTGAGCAAGAAGACCAGGTTGCGGTTGAACCAAGACCAAATGTGCCACCAGCACCATTACTTGTCATAATACAACATTTGCTGTCGCAATCTTTAGTTTCGGCATTCTGAGAGTTTCCATCATGATCTATTCCTAAACTATGACCAATTTCATGTGCCATTGTGAAACCAGCACGAAAACCTATAAGTCCAGCATTTATTACTGAACAGCTATAATTTCCGCAAGCTGATCTACTGTACGCCATACCACCAAGGGTGATACCGAATGAATCTTTTAAATTATAACCTGTTACAAATGTAACATGATCAAATCCGGAAGATTTGGGCTGAACAAAAGTACAAAGTGATAGCAAATATTTTTCCAGTGTCATACCGCTGGTGATTTTAATAGCAGAGGGCTGTATTTTCCAGATAGTAAGTTTAGAAATCTTAAACTCGACCATTGGTGTCATGCTTTCCAGCTTCCAAATTAACTGAGCTGTGTCTAGTATAGCATCCAAAAAAGTGTTCAGCGCGGTGTCAGCTTGACTGCCATATCTTACTACATACAGATCCCACATTCCCTGGTCCACAAACACACCTAGTTCCAAGTATTTTACAGTAGAATTAGAAGTAATATGAATGTCTCGTCCACCACGACCAACAACTTCAATAGGTTGAATGATTGGGTCATTAGAGGCGACTGGCTGACTTACTTCAATAATTTTTTTAACTGTGGACAGATAGAATTCCGCTTTTGCTACATCCCAAATTCGCTGTAAAGGACGATTGTCAGCCGGTGTCAAAGTGTCCACATCGTACGCTTTGGTAGGAACATATTGATTATTGTTTCCCACGGTTGTGATGTTTACTTCCCCAGAATTTAGGAAGCGATATTCGAAGTTTTTCTCATTAATATTCATTATTCCTAAAAAATAGAGCTTTGGCAACTAAGTTCTTAATAAGTTTAACGATATTAAAGCATTTTCTTAATTGTTAGAACAATAATATTGTGCATTAAACCTAACCTAAAATCCAAAATTTGCAGAACAAATTTGCATTATTTAAAAGGGAAAAATTTTGTGTTCAACAGAATGCAACATGAAGCATCTGACTGTATTCCGTCCAAATTTATATATCAGCCACTAATTTAGAATGTTCAAATATTAATTTTGGTAAAAAATCCACAAAAATTCAAACAAAAAACACGATTGCATTAATAAATAAATTATTGTTTTCTAATATTGTAAATCATTTTAACTTTATTTTTTCGAACAGTTTTCTCTTTACAGGTTTAAATAAGAAACCAGTTAAAATCTAGAACTAAATTTTTTTTACATAAAATTTATTATTTTATTTATTGTAATTATAAAGTATTATAATATTTTAGAAAAATTTTAATAAGTGGCAAAAAGTAGGAAAAAGAGAGAAAGAGAGAGAAAGAAAGCCATTTACAGGAATTAAAATTTAACCTTCTTTGAGAAATGAGCACGTGGATCCAAATATCCAGTTTTGGTTGTCTTCAATGTCTTTTCCAATAAACACACAATTGGACCGACCAACATGCCTCAAAGGGCGGAACCGGTATGAGCCCCTTCCGTCGGGCGATCTAAATTCATTTTTAAAGCAAGTTTCTTTATTTGTTTATCTTTGATTTTGGTACAGTGATAAAAAGTTTTTAAGTTCTAGCGCACAATGATTATTTTAGACAAAACCCGATTGTCGCTACGAAAATTAATCATATTCTGAGTTTACACCAGCTTATAAAAAAATTTGTTTGGTGTTATAATTTTAAGTTTTATAGTAAGTTACTAACAACATTCTTTAAGTTTGTTTGTATCAGTATTTTGTGATGGCTCCAAGTGTAAACATGTGTGCCAACATTTTACTTGCGGTTTCGAAAATTTTAATATCGAGTACTTATTAAAATAAAATAAATATTAAATCAATACGCTGATGACCGACTGTTTTATACTATTTTTTACGTAACCAATAAAAATGCATTTTAAAACATACGGAGAACTTATAAGTATATGTTTTTTACCGGTACACCCATTTTAAGCAATTTTTTGTGTTTTTTTTTTAATTCTAAAAGATTTTTATAAGTTATTTAAGACTCGTCACATTTTTTTAAAATTAGAGTCTATCTGTGATTGTAGTAAAGCCCTTGATACCAATAAAATTGTGGATATAGTCTATGTTGATTTTAGTAAAGCATTTGACTCAGTATCTCATCAAAAATTAATTATAAAATTACGTTCCTATGGGATACAAGGAAACCTACTTTGTTGGATTTGTGCGTTTTTAACTGATCGCAAACAAAGAGTGGTCATAGATAATGAAACCTCAAATTTTATAGACGTTATATCAGGTGTTCCCCAGGGCTCTGTTTTGGGACCACTCCTATTTTTGCTTTTTATAAACGATCTTCTTGATAAATTTGTTGGTGTCACTTGTAAGATGTTTGCCGACGATGTCAAAATCTATCAGGTTCGAGAGAAGCAACAAAATAATTTGGACCTCCAATATTCTCTTGATGGCAGCTTAAAATTGAGAGCCATAAATGTTTTGTACTTCACATGGGAAATGGAAATTCTAAACAGCCCTTAAAAATAAAAAATGAGTCTTTAAATGAATGTAAAGAAGCTAGTGATCTAGGTATTGTAATATGTGAATCACTTAAACCTGAAAAACACTGTAATAATATAATAAAAAAACGTAGAAAGTTATGAATACGATTTTAAGAATTTTTCAAACAAAAAATTTTAAAGCCCTAGTCAAAGCTTTTAAAAGTTTTGTGCGGCCGATACTGGAGTATTGCTCTCCAGTGTGGTCACCTTATCTTTTGAAAGATATTGACTCTATTGAAAACGTCCAAAGGACTTTTACAAGACGCATTTTTGCAAAGTGTAATCTTAATAAAAATTTTACCTATATACAGCGTTTGGACTTTCTCAACTTGAAGTCCCTTGAACAACGCAGAATTCATTTTGATATAAATGTGTGCTTTAATATTTTGAATAATTTTAGCGACTTGTCTTTCAATGATTTTTTCAGCTATGGTAATTATATAGGAAAAAAATGATCACAATTTTAAACTTAAAATACCAAAAGCCAACAAAAATATATTTTAACAGTTTTCCGCTCAGGACTGCTAAATACTAGAATGGTCTACAATTTTCAACCGTAAATTTAAAAACACTTGCTGCTTTTAAAAATCAAATAAAAAAGGTTAATTTTCAAAAATTTTTAAAGTTTGAAAGACATATATAGGCAGCCGTAAGGCTATGTGGACTCTTTCCCTTTATTTAAATACTTGATATGTTTCAAAAACCACAAACAAAAAGTATTCAATTTTAAATGTTGTTCATTCTGTTTTTTTTATTATAAAATTGTAATTGTGTTTATAAATTATGAAAATATACCACTTAGCGTTATTAATTAATTACTATTTCACTCTTAATTCTACACAATACAATCTACCTGTATTATCTTATTTTGTATTTTATTTGGTTTTGTTTCATATATGTGCTTGTACTTAATAAAGGTGTTCTAATTGGCAAAAGGGAATCGTTAAAAATCATTTGCAAAACGATATAAAAGTGAACGATATATAAATATAGAAGTTTTGTAAATAATCGGTTGCAATTCAAAAGTGCAGGGTTTTATCAAAAATATATTATTATATACTGAATAATGTGCAACTCCTATATAAAAAGTAAGTAAAATTAGCCCATTATAATGAAGTTCATTTAAGTGGCACTAGTACTGTTCAACACGGAAGAATTCATTTAATTAAAATTAAATAAATAAATTAATGTTTATATTTTTTAATTTATAGAATTAAATAACACTTCTTGAAAAAATTTTTAAAGGCCAAACTTTGAGTATTTAAAGACCTAATTAATTTAATAAATTTTATAGTCTTATTATATTAATTTACCGCTGTTTAAAACATCTTAACTTAATTTCAAAATGTATTTTCAAAGAGCTTGATGCAAATAAATATTTTTTTTGTTTTCAGTTCATTGTTAAAATATCTACTATAAGAATGGAAAAAAGTACTCTTTTTTAGGTTTTTTATAGGAAATATAGGCAAAACGAGACTTAAAATTGTAATCTTCAGCCTCATTACTCTAACGCCTGACGTTTTGCATTGCAATTTACTTGCTGAATTTACTTTTCTTTTACAATTCGTATTTATAAGGCGTCATATTTTTGAAACATCAAAGAAACGGCAATTGCTACACATACAAAAATCTTGTACAGTATACTTTTAAAAATATATATATTTAATTTTTGGATATTGAAACGATTTTATTGATATTATTAAGTTCAAAAATTTTCTCTAAATTTTTTTTTTTTACTTGTTCTTTTTTTTGAAAAATGACAGTGGATTCAATGTTTTAAAAGATGAAATTTCTAGCAAAAGCCGAAACAAAGTTTCGAAAAAAAGCCTTATATTAAATGGAATAGTATTAAAACTACAATAAGTCTAAAAACTTAATGCTAGCAAAGACTGAAACAAGTATCTATAAAAAAAGCAAATTAATAATAAATTTTATTAGGTTTCAGAAACAACAAAATTTAATAAAAAGATTAAATGTAAAAACTTTGGTTTGCGTTTTTTAATCATTTGACGAACATATAAATGTAAGAAATTCTCACATCGTGGAAATTTTTTTGCATGCGTTAATCAGCTATATTAATACGACGGTATTAATTGAGTCACACGTCACATAAACGGTTAAAAGATAATATTATTATTATTAATGTCTATTTAAAACTAAATATCCAGATCTGAGT
Source organism: Microlaimidae sp. YZB2_3 (assembly GCA_030248175.1). Classification (NCBI taxonomy): domain Eukaryota; kingdom Metazoa; phylum Nematoda; class Chromadorea; order Desmodorida; family Microlaimidae; species Microlaimidae sp. YZB2_3. Next base: position 2,428 of record JASAMX010013494.1, on the reverse strand, counting down.
CTGAAAAACCTTGAAAAATTCAGATTTAATATAAGGCAACTTTTTCTTTAATGTTTTCTATCTATTACATAAAACAAATTAACTGTCAAAATAATTCTTAAAGTAAAAGTCGCCTTATATTAAATCTAAATTTTTCAAGGTTTTTCAGACTTAGATCTGGATATTTGGTTTTAAATAGACGTTAATAATAATAATATTATCTTTTAACCGTTTTTGGTGCGTACGATTAATCCGCGTATTAATCTAGCTGATCGTATTAATATAGCTGATTATAATTAATATGCATGCAAAAAGTTATCCACGCTGTGAGAATTTCTTACATTCATTTTCGTCAAATGGTTAAAAACGCAAACCAAAGCTTTTACATTTATTCTTTCTGTTAAATTTTGTTGTTTCTGAAAGCTTAATAAAATTTATTATTAATTTGTTTTTTTAGGGAGACTTGTTTCAGTCTTTTCTGGCATTAAGTTTTTAGACTTATTGTAGCTTTAATACTGTTCAATTTAATATAAGACTTTTTTCGAAACTTCGTTTCGGTTTTTGCTAGAATTTATTCAATAAAACCAAACAATTAATTTTTTCTGTAATCAAATATGTACGTAAGTATAAAGTAATATCAATTGCGAATAAGGTGGTAATTATTTTATATTTAATTTTAAGTTTTTTCGCTCACTGCGCAGTGAGCAAACAAATTGAAATGGTTATAGCTGATTAATTTTTTAATCGCTCAATATTATATACCAGGTACCGCGCCAGATGAATTAAACCGCGATGAAGTTTATACACAATAGTCAGACGAAGATACCAACACCGTGGGACGAAGGTTTTACCGTCATCGTACAAAAGTTTCATCGCGGTAATCGGGGATGTTAAACAGCATAGTGGTACTCTCTCAATTCATTCGGTGGATGGTTTACCAAATATTTGAGACTTTAAATAATTATGTGAAAACCTCAAACGACAAGTTTTAATTACACACGTTTTTTGTTGAATTTTTTTGGTGTGAAAAATACTTCAAAATAAAATGGCTTTTTTCACGGCAAGCAAACTTTAAAGAAATACTGGTAAAAATTTTATTCTACTGTATTGAGTTTTTTTATTAGCCTTGAAAAATACTCTAAGAATATAGCAGGAAAAAGGGACGATTTTTCCCCCGGCGTGTGTTTAGACAGAAAGATGTGGACTAAAGTTAAAATCCTTCAGGCTGAAATCTAAAGCGTAACCGCTCGCCGTCAGGAAGAAATAAAGAATGAACGCTTGAAAATAAAAATAATAAAAAAAAGTTTTCAAAGATGATGTAACCAATTATTACTAAGTTGCGTCAGGTGTTTCTTTCCACGCAATATTTTTTTAAAGAACGAGTGGTGACTTTTTCACCTAGTCATTTTCACCATGATAGAATTCATTTTTAGTCTGAGATGGCCATTATTTGCACCATAAGAAGTTTGTATTTGATTTGGCCAACTGCCCACTGAATAAAAATTTCTACTATATGATAATAATTTATTTATACGTTGAACTAATTACACATCACTCTTTTAATTACATTGCATTTTTAATCTAATGAAATGACAATTAAAAAAATTATACTCACAGCAATATTTGACAAGCCCGAAATCGCCACTTTTTAAATTAGAAGTTTATATTTGTATGTGTAAGAAACAACTATAAATTTGAAAAAGTGGCCATTTCGCGCTTGTATTTTGAAATTTTAACGAAAGTTTATGTTGCGTTTTCATGGGGTTATTTCAACCATTTTCTAATAATTTAAATCAAAATAAATTAAAAAAATTTAAAACTAATCTTTTAAAGTTTATCATTCTTGTAAAACTTTTTAATTGAAAGGTTTCCTGCTGCCAGCATACGGGCTTGGAATCCTTTCAAAATTTAAATTTATTATTTGTGACAGCTTATTGTAAGCTTAATATTAGGTTTATTTTACACAAACGATATATCAAAATTCATATGTGATGAATTTTACATTTTTAATAGTTTTGAAAAAAAAATTTCGACATTCGTGTTCGGCCCCCCTAGCCCCCGGGGGGTCAACCAAAAACAATTTTAGGTTAAAAGTAAGGAATAAAAATTGGCGGACATTTAATATATAACAATATGATCAATATCGTACACACTTCGAGCAGGAAGCAAAACAAAATAAATAATGCGTCCAGTGGCAAAAATTCGTGAAAAATCGCGAAAACCGCGCGCATTCAACTCATTATAAAAAAACTTGAGCGAGCCAATTTTGTTCGAACTTTCACAAAAAACTTAGAAAAGTATGTTTTAATAGCATACCAAGCGGCGTTTCTTATCTCGTACTAATAAAAAGTTTTGTTTTTTTGTGACCAGGTTTTTTCACCGCATCGAATGTAGTGATGACTTTATCGAAAAACATTTTTTTCCTTTTTTTAAATTTTTTTTACCTTTT
>JASAMX010013493.1:0-48532 GCA_030248175.1 Microlaimidae sp. YZB2_3 | reverse complement strand
AAAATAATTAGCAAGTAATAGTTCCAAAATAGATAAAATTTGTCAGGTTTTTGTAAAAAATCCGTGTCCCCAAATATAGCATTTTATTAAACCTTACCATGTGGAAGATAATCTAAATTTTTGTTTTGCGAAAATTTTTAGGATATTACTTCCAAGAATTTTTCACGTTTGGAACTATTTCTTACGCAACTATTTATAAGAAACAAGAAAAACTAGTTTAAAAACTAAAATAACTAAAATTTTTAGTGCAAGCGTGCCACTAAGTAATCATACATTAAACTAACATAATAAAAACAAAAATCCTGTAATATATACCGATATATTTTTGATAAAGAAATTTAACACCATAAAAAAACAAAAAATGTCTCAACCCGATTTTGAGATATTGAAAAATAAATTATATACTGCAATTAGTTGTGTGCATAGCATATAAAAAGTATAATAAAAAGTGATATAGGAAAATAACCAATGTTACTTTAAGGTTCTCTGAAGAACCAAAATTTGTAGCTTTTGGAAAAATTGCATTAAACTATAAGATCATAAAATTTATTAAAAATTAACTGACATGGGTGTTAAATGTACAAATTAAAACTTCTATTTTTTATCAATTTTCATTTGAATTTTTTATAAATTTTGACACTAATTAAACATGTATTCATTGTTATGAAATTTCAGAAAAATTAATCAGTTGCTAAGCCGTTTATAATTATATTCATTCCTGTTAAAAGGTAAACTATTGGATTTAATGCGTTTTAAGATTTAGGCAGCTACGATAGGCAAATAAAAAATCTTAAGGTAACAGCAATATTTGCAGTATTGAATCGATCCTTTTAATAACAAAAATGTTCAAAAGTTTCCACTACAGCGGGTTGATAACACAAAGATTAAAAACTGTATTTTAATAATTATTTATACAATTACTTAATTTTGGAAATTATTTTAAATGCAAATTTTTTAGAAGGCTAAACAAGGTTGGTTGATTTATGTATATTTTGTGGAAGAGTGGAATCAAATAAAGAGAATCTGCGTTCTTATTTTAGCTTTTTAAAAAAAAAACGTTGCCGCACACATCTTGATTAGGCCTCTCATCTAAATATTATAGGGTTCCGCGTCAGGGAGAGAAAAAAAAGCCAGGGCGCGAGTAGGTTTAAGATTAAAAAATTAATAGATTCAGGAAAAACAAAAAACCCCTTTTTTAATTAAAACAGAAAATAATAATATGTAGGGTCTGCTGAGCTTGAATTTCGGCCACCAATTTAGAGTGTTAAAAAATTGGCTTATTTTCAAACACAAAAGAACTAAGCACAAAAGTAACTGGATTAATGTTGAATAAAAGTGTTTTTGCAAAAGTTTTTTATTTTTTGCTATTTTGCATCTGTACACATTTTCCATACAAAGTTTAATTTTTTTTGTGATTTTGCTCTTAATTTTTGCTTTGTGTTTCAACTTGCCATCAAGTTTAGAACGAAGCACAATATAACCTTAAAATATCTTCTATTTAAGGCTCAAAGTTGTTAATTTTCATATTTTGGTGTTGTCTTCAAAAAGTGGTTTTTTTGCAACGCATTTTAACTAACTGCGCATTTTAAGATTCCGTTAGTTTAGGGCCACCTTTTAAAAATTTTAGGTGAAAGGGATTCTGCCATTTTTTACTGTTTTTAAATATAGTGCAGTGCTACCGTATTTAAAAAGATTTTTTTTGCTCGTTTAACTTTTTTTGACGTTTTTTAAGTGGAAGTTAAAAATTCAAATAAAAATATCAGATTATTTAAAACTTGTTTTTTAAGGTTTTTTAACATAATTATTTTTAAAGTCTTGGTAATAAGTATTAATGTTTGCAAACGGGAAAAATTAAGTTATATGTTAGAGAGAACAATACCTAAGGGATTGATTTTGCAACCTTTAAAATTTTTTATTGTTCGTTTTGCAATAGTTATAGCCAGTTTTTTTCTCAGGTGGCCGAAGTTAATGGCTCGCGCCTTAATATGTTGGCCACAAAGAAAAAAAAAACTTTAAACCTCGACTGATCTTTACGTGTTAACAGAAATTTTAAAATTGTCAGATAAATAACAAAAAAATAAGCTATCATTTTTGATTTTTAGATCAAATTTTGGGTTGAGTGTCTCAGAAAAACTTATACAAAAAAATAAAAAAGGTGGCCGAAATTAAGTCAGTTACCCTACAAATTAAATAGATTTTAAAATTGTAAATAGAAAAAAACGAAAAACAAATTGGGTTGATTCCAAAATAAATTGAAGTACATTGAAAAATACTTTATACAATCAGAATTTCACGCGCGCGCTCGCGCGTGCGCGCGCGCGCGCGCGCGCGCCCGCGCGCGCGCGCCCGCGCGCGCGCGCGCGCGCGCGCGCGCGCGCGCGCGCGCGCGCGCGCGCGCGCGCGCGCGCGCGCGCGCGCGCGCGCGCGCGCGCCGGACGCGCGCGCGCGCCGGACGCGCGCGCGCGCGCGCGCGCGCGCGCGCGCGCGCGCGCGCGCGCGCGCGCGCGCGCGCGCGCGCGCGCGCGCGCGCGCGCGCGCGCGCGCGCGCGCGCGCGCGCGCGCGCGCGCGCGCGCGCGCGCGCGCGCGCGCGCGCGCGCGCGCGCGCGCGCGCGCGCGCGCGCGCGCGCGCGCGCGCGCGCGCGCGCGCGCGCGCGCGCGCGCGCGCGCGCGCGCGCGCGCGCGCGCGCGCGCGCGCGCACACACACACACACACACACACACACACACACACACACACACACACACACACACACACACACACACACACACACACACACACACACACACACACACACACACACACACACACACACACACACACACACAGTGAGGTAGTACCATAAACCAACGGTAGGACACCCTAATCATGAAACTGTGAAAAAATATAAAAAATATTGAAGTATTTCATATGAAAATAATAGAAATTAATCCAAATACTTAACAACAAAAACAAATTTAAATAATTTTATCTCAGAATCTAATTTTTACTAAAAATAACCAAAAAAAACAATTGCGAGATATTAACAAGAAAAAACGTTACGTTTTGCAGTTAAAATTTCTGTCAAGACAAATTGAACCGATTTAAAATCGATGGAGCCGAAAGAACTTAAAAAATAGAAAACTTGGAGCCGTAATAGGGAAGTTAGTTGGTGCCTTAAGTTTGGAACTTGGAGCCGAAAGTAAGAATCGTTAAAACCGTTTACCTTAATCTACATAAGCGAAGCATAAGTCTAAGCCGAAACCAGTGTTTTCTTAAAACGTCTAAAATTTACAGTACTCGTGGCTCCAAGTCCCCTAAAATTCCGATGGCTCTAAGTTTCTTGCTTGTGGCTCTAAAAACCCCGTGTCATTTTTTATATTCTTAATAATAAAAAAAATTCCTGTAGTAAAAATATTAACTACTTGCAGTATTTCTGCATCGGCAAAAAGAAATACACCCTCCTTTTGTAATGACTGGGGCTAATCGGTTTAAAGTAGCAGTTGACACAAAGGTCAAACCAATTTAATTACCAAAAGCAACTTAATGTAAAGCTTGAAAAAATTATGCGAAAATATTTCAACTAACTGACACAATATTTATATAAGTGGTGGATGAATATTATATTACTACGATGTATGAGTGAATTGCGTATACATCAGCCGATAATTTTCCGTGTTTAAATTAACACTATTAAGCAATTGCGTTAATTGAAAAAGATAAAACTATCAAATGGTTGGTTTGTAGTTTTTGATAAAATTTTACAGCTAAAAATTTTATAACATGTGTTCTGTCAAAAGTAAAGTACTTTTTTATTAGACGATCACTTACTGTGTAAATGGTTTTTTTTATTCATTAGCTAGTATTTTTGTTTAAACCAAAAATTTTAATTAATTCAACGTGAAAAAAAATAATTAAAACTGCGTGTTTGATTATCTTTTCTAAACAGTATTTTTAAACGTTGATTAAAAACAAAAACTCAAACAAATCTTGCATGTAGCAAAACTCTATTCTGCAAATTTATTTATTTATTTTTATTTATTTTTTATTTTGTTTTATTCTTATTTAATTTAAATTTAAACATTTTAAATTTATTTATATTTATAAATACAATGTCTATAATACTTACAACTTTCGTAATTTACGTTATTGTTGAAATTAAAATAACTGCTGTGGACTTAAAAAAAGGTTTTTTTAATGTTGATATCAACGTTTAGTTACGAAATGCAGTCCTTTTACGCTAACAGATAATTTTAGAACAACCTGCTTTATTAAAAAAATGATTTAGGGTCGATGAATTGGAACTTGAAGCCAAAAAAGGGAATTAGGTAAGTGGGGAGTGTGGAGCCGTAACTTGCGAACTTGGAGCCGTAAGTTGGGAACTTGAAGCCGAAAATAAAAATCGCTAAATCATTTACCTAAGCCTAAGTGAAACATAAATCTAAGCTAAACATTTTTTTAAAGGCTCCAAGTTCCCAAAGATTTTCGACGGATCCAGGTTCCTTGTTTGTGGCTCTAAAGACCACGTATCGAAAAAGTTTTATTTCCACATTCAAAAATGCTCTCAATTTGAAAATCTAAAAGTTCTTCGTCATTGGGAAAAATAACAGCCCAGTAGCCGAAATTAAGGCTGACCGAATTTAAGTTAAGTGCCCTCCTGCTACATAAAATTAAAAACAACAAATTTAAACTCCGCGGAAATCGATCTCCCGACTTCTTCCTGTAGAATTAAAACCTTTTCCAATACACTACCCAAACAAACTGTGTTTGTTATATAGCAATAGCCTTGCAGAAACACTAAAATTTATCTGGAGCTCATTTTTTAAATTAAGATAAAACAAATTTCGTTCATTTTTGAATCCTGTTATATTTACTATTAGTCTATTTTGTCGGCTTTTTTAAAGGAAATTCGGTATTTTTACACTTGGTTTTAATTTTTCCGCTTTTTTAAGTCAATAATTTTAGAGAAGTCACATTTTCGCCCAAAAACACACACAAAAAATAATTAATACCACCTGCTACAAAGTTTATCGATCGAAAGATACCGTGCGTGATGACTGCACATTACTTAACTATGCAAATTTTGTGCGGGATTTATTTTATTAAATCGACCATATAATTTGCATACTAATAAATACTGATAAATAAATATGAATAAATGCACAAAATATAAAATAATGGTCATAATAATATATAATTCGCACTGTATTTTTCATGCAGTTCCAGTTCAATCTGCAAATATCCAAATTGAAATAGATAATAGTTTGTTAGCACTACTATTTCTTATGCCAATTCGGTAATGATAAATAAATACGGTTGTAGTAAAGTTTTATCAATATACGAAAAAAGGTCAAAAAATATTTAAAGTGTTTGAAACAACAAAAAATTACTGACAAAAATTATTATATGGGAAAAAAATCTAGCTGACCGCGAAAATTGCAGTATTGAATCGACTATTTAACAACAAAGCCATTCAAACGAAATCGGTTTAATAATAAAGATCAAAACCCGTATTTTAACAATTATTTATCAATTTACTTAATTTTAAACCCAATTGCAAATTTTTAAAGGGCTAAAGATGGTTAATTCCAGTATATTTTGTAAAAAGGTGGAATTAAAAAAAATTCTGCGTTTTTACAATATGTATTTGTTTTTAAAAAAACACGTCATTACCGCACAATTTTAATTGGTCCCCTCATGTCTGCATTCTAGTTTTCAGCGTCAGCCAGATATAATTCAACCATGGTTGAATTATATCTTTTTGAAATCGTAAATTTGTATAAAGTGACGCCTCGTAGCTAAACCGCTCATCATATAAGTACATATATCCGGCACCCAGCACGATATTTACTGTAATTAAACGGTGATGTGCGGTTTTTTTAATACTTACCGCGCTGGATATATGAAAAGATGGGCGGTTTAATCATGATGTATTTATAAATCAAAAAACCAATAAAATTGTGCGGTCATGAAATTTAAAAAAAACGAATTGGAACGCAGAATTTTTGAATTACCTCCTTTTCACAAAATATACAGAAATTGTCAACTTCAACCCCTATAAAAATTGCATTTTTCTTCCAGATTGAATAATTTGATAAAAGAAAAAGGTCTTTAATCTTTATTACCAGATTGTTTTTAATAAAAATTCTAAGTTGTTTTAGCGTTATATAGTCGATTCAATATTGCAATACATCTAGGTCAGCTAGGCTTGATTTTCCTAAGCGGAAAATCATCAAAAAAAACCAAAAAAAATTAAATAATTGTTAAAACTTTCTGAAATACTTCTAAACCCGACTCTTTGTGCTGGTTTACTCCGGAGGGTACGGGGTCTTTAGAGCCACAAGCAGGAAACTTGGAGCCATCAGAATTTTCGGGAACTTGGAGCCCTCAAAAAAAAAATTGGTTTGGGGTTAGATTTAGGCTTCGCTTAGGCTTAGGTACACGTTTTAGCGATTTTGATTTTTGGCTCCAAATTCCCAACTCACGGCTCCAAGTTCCCCGCCTTCGGCTCCAAGTTCCCTATTTTTGGCTCCAAGTTCCAGCTCCAAGTTCTCAAGGCTCCATCGACCCTAAATCACTCCGGAGTAGCAAGTAACAAGCATCGTCGTTACTACGGCAAAATGAGCCGCTGGTAACATAAAATACACGTGACTGTGACTCATTCTGTAGGTAATAGGCTCCTGTGTTAAATTTAAAATGTGTCACAGGCACACATATTTTATACGAACTGTGGTTCATTTTGCCGTTGTCAGGACGAAGTGAGAACGCTTTCCGTACGTCGTTAAACTCTCAGCGGTCGTTGGTGTGTCATTAATCACTTAGGTGTGAATCCGGGCCTTTAAGTTTTTTTAAATAGTTGGAAAGATTGGTGACAAAATATTAAACCAGCGGAACAAATCATCCCTAGCATTTAAAAAAAAATCTTTTTTTAATAGCATTGTAACTTAATATCATTATTACAAAAAGTAATATTATTACACTAAAAATGACAAAAAGTATATTGAGTTACTTTGTTATTAAAACAATTTTGGAAAAGAGTTTAAACATTATTTTTTTAACTAAACCAACTGGTGGGCGCGCGTCCTTCTCCTTCTTTTCGTATATGCTATCTCGATCGTTTCGTGTGCTTTCTTTGCTTTATTTTATATCAAAGATAAGGAGTAGTAATTATCATGATTGACACTAATTTTACAATTTAATTTGAAAAGTGGGTTCAGGGAGGGGGGGTAATAAGACAATTATGGACAAAGTATAAAATTATTTTTTTACAAAGAACCAAGAATAGAGAAAATACTTTATTTAGCAAGCATTTAATATTTCAAAGACTTATAAAAATTTTGATAAATAGTGGTGCAAATAACTTTATCAATATTAATAAAACTGTAAATGCACAAAATTTAGTGATTTTAAAAACACAATCAAAACTAATTTATTTAAACTTTTTAGTTATATTGAAAAATACAGTGTTAGACTGGTAAGCTGCCTTAAAATGGTCAAAAAACCAGTAGCAATCTTTCAAATTATTTATAAATTTGTAAGCATTAACTATTCGACAAATCACACTAATTTACAAGTAATAGTTCAAAAAAAATTTATTTACCATTTTTTCTAGTGGTTTTTATAGATTATTGGCAAACAAGATCTAGCTGACCGCGATATTTGCAGTATTGAATCGACTATTTAACAAAAAAAATTTCAACATTTTTTACTAAAACGGGTTAATAACAAAGATTAAAAACTGTATTTTAATAATTATTTATCAAATTACTTAATTTGGGACCTAAATGCAAATTTTTTTAACGCTAAAGTTGGTTAATTTATGTATATTTTGTGAAAAGGTGGAATAAAAAAATTCTGCGTTCTTATTTGTTTCAAAAAAAAAACCCACGTCATTACCGCACAATTTTAATTGGTCTCCTTATGTCTGCATTCTAATTTTCAGCGTCATCCAGGTATAATTCAATCATAAATAAAAAATTATTGATTTGAAAAAACTGTCGAAATGCTTTCCGCGCTTTAAAAAAGTGATTGAGGCTCAACACACTCGTCGTGATCCGTAGACAATCGACAATTCTAACGGTCATCGGATTAGATAATCAGTTAGCGCACTCTTTCAACAGGGGAGCCTTCTTTACCAACAACAATCGGTTAAAACCGCATAAAATTTGGCATAGTGCGGCGATTACGCCCAAGAAATTGGCACCCTACGAACGGAGGAAAAAGAGTTTGAAAATCATCGATTTTCCAACCGGCGTCCGTGTAATGGGCGTCCGTCGGCGAAAAAAAAGTCGCAGGCTCTGTTTTTCTTTGATTTAATCTTAGTTCCGGGAGCTCTTTTTTTTGTCGGAAGCAAGGATTCCCAATGTCACCTGAGAATAAATTGTTTACATTCCATCCAAGCAGCGACAAATGCTTTGGCATAATAATCTTTTCAAAGCTCCCGTTTTTTTTTAATTCAAAAGCGAAACAACAATACTAAGTTCTGTTTTCTGACATGAATCTTTTATTATCAAATATTTTTCTAATTCGTAAATAGCGTGAAAAAAACAGCTTCAAAACACAGGGTTCAACAGAATTGACGTGACATTTTTAAAAATTTAATAAAATCTTATAAAAAAAATAAGTTTTCATGGGTTTAAATTTATTCCAAAATCTATAATTTCGATAAATCTTTTACGTGGTAAAAGAAAAAAGCACACTATAAAATATAAAATTTATCCCATAATGATTTATAAGGCTGGTTCACACAATGATTTATAAGGCTGGTTATAAGGCTGGTATTAAGGCTGGTTCACACCAGAGGGACATGTTACTACGAGTTTGCTGCGCGTTTACACCGTAAAATTGTGACGTAAAATTGTAACGTAAAATTGTGACGTAAAATTGTGACGTAAAATTGTGACGTAAAATTGTGACGTAAAATTGTGACGTAAAGTTGTGACGTAGAATTGTGACGTAAAATTGTGACGTAAAATTGTGACGTAAAATTGTGACGTAAAATTGTGACGTAAAGTTGTGACTTAAAATTGTGACGTAAAATTGTCGCTGCCGTGTAAACGTGTTGTCAATTGTCACTCCGGTGTTAAAAGAGTTCGTATAAAAACACCATGGACAAATTTACCATAGGCTAAAATCACCATAAAGGTTACCACCATAAGGTGGTGTAAATTCGCCATAAATCTAATCGTTTGCAATATTTCCTTCAAATTTTGATACTTGGAAAATACAACAAAATTTTATCATAATAAAATTTAGCTTGATTCTAAAGCTTTGCTTAGGCTTGGGAAAAAATAAAACATTTTTAATGCTTTTATGATTAAAACTTAGTTTTTAACACATTTTAGCTTGCAAACGCATTTCTGATTGTTATGGTGAATTTGCACTACAGTACAATATGGTGAATTTTGCCATGGTGATTTTACACTACTTTTATGGTGATTTTGCACGTCACCATGTAAACTATGCCTAACTTTTTTAAACCCACATTTCTGGTGATAGCGACCGATGAGTACTTTTTTCTATGTCGTTTCTTATTATTGAATATAGTCGAAAATTTTATCAAAATAAATATTAAAGGATTAGATAAAATCGATAAAATCAAGTATCAATATTTATTTTTATTTTATTTAGCGCAAAGCAGGATACGCAAAGCCGATTATTCAGCGTTAATTTCGCAACGAAACACTATACATAAGAATACCATAGGAATATTATAGTGATGGGCGGAACTACGGAACCCCCGGAACCAGAACCAGAACCGGAAGTGAGAATTTCCAAAAATTCAGAACAAGAACCGGAACCGGAATTGAGATTTTCAAAAAATCCGGAACAGGAACCCGAACCGGAATTCGAAATTTCCCCCGAAACATCTGGAACCAGAACCGCAATTAAGATTTTCCAAAAATCCGGAACAGGAGCCGGAACCGGAATTGAGAATTTCTAAAAATCCGGAACAGGAACCGGAACCGAAAATTCTGCCCGAAACATTCGGAATCGGAACTGTCTATTACAGTGTGCAACCCCCGGAAGACCGGAACCGGAACCAGAACCGGAATTGAGATTTTCCTAAAATCCGGAACAGGAACCGGAATCGGAATTCCAAATTTTGCCCAGAACATCCGGAACCGGAATTGCCCATCACTAATAATTACAGTATATCGTGTGTACGTTAAGACTCGATCTCAGAAACTTCAGTACTCAAGGCTGACGTTCTGCTTCCGCATAAAAATAAAATAGATCGCCGTTACTCTGACACAATGAGTCAGAAGCGTCATAAAATTCTCATAACTGTGACTCTTTTATATCTTAAAACACAAATAATCTAAACAAAATGAGTCAGAGTCACGTTGATTTTATACTGATTGTGAATCTTTTTGTCAGAGTAACGACGAGATTAAACATTTAAAATCGCGGTTTACGCAGTTTTATTTATGGCAGAACTAACACCCGATCGGGCATCCCCAGCCAATGCAAACATCAACTAACGTACATTTTTTGGAGTACAAATTCAGGTTATACATTTTTTTTGGTTCCAATTTGAAACTAGCGGCCATCAAATTTCGCGCAACAATAAAAATTAAAAAAATCCAATTGATTTTAAGTATACTATAATTTTGATTTTATTAGAATTACTTGCCAACCACAAGTCAATTTATTGTGTAGAAAACAAAAAAATATCATATTAAAAATAATTTTAAATTGTTAAAATTACTTTTATTTATTTTCAGAAACAATAAAGCGGGCTGCAGTTACACTTGCATTAGTTTTATTTTAAAAAATTGATAATAATTGTTCATGTGTTTCATATTCATATTCATATTTCGCTTAATCGATTAAACAAAACACAAAATTGTGTGGATTTGCATGATTAATGCGTGGAAATTTTTACATGCTGAGCAAAATTTTGTTAACAATGTTAGCGATAATAATTATATCGTACTGCAATGGAACCTGGAAAGGGATAAGAAACAGGGCTATGCGAGCGAAAAAAGCAACAAAAAAATTGAATATTCCTCTGTTTAAAAGTCGATAGAAAATCATTGCACCGCGATACACTCTCAGGTAAAACTTTGTCCGCACAAGATAAATTGCAATTTCTATTAAAATCGCTTCAGAATTGCAAATTTGAATAAACAAACATGAAATAAATGTGCAAACAAATAAACAAACAAATTTTGGGTAGATTTTTAAATAGAATTAACACCATATTATCGATTATTATCCTAGCGATAACGTTTATAACAATCAATCACAATTGATAATAATAAGTGATGGGCGGAACTGCGGAACCCCCGGAACACCGGAACCGGAACCCGAACCGGAATTGAGATTTTTCGAAAATCCGGATCAGGAACCGGAACCAGAATTCCAAATTTTGCCCGGAACATTCGGAACTCGGAACCGGAACTTCCTATCAAACTGCATTTTGTAAGTGCATTTTGTAATTTACATAAAATGGACCAAAATCTTATACAAAATTTCTAATATTTATTCTATATGAATATATTAATATTACACATGGGTAAAAAACATATACTATGACAGAAAGTAATTTTTGCATGCTGTTTTAATATCTTTTTGCACAATAAATGACGTTTTCAAATATTAAAGGTGCGGTATACTAAATCATGGCGCATTTTTTACGCTTAAATTTTGGTATTAATCGATGCGTCAGGTTTCACTGAGTAAAAAATTGCAATACAAAAAAATAATTTTCAGCGGTTGTCCAGATATTAGCAAGAATATCGCTTGGTTATTCCAGATAATTTTTGGTTTTTTAGGCATCGGCGCATCGATTGATACCAAAAGTCAAGCGAAACAAATACACCATGATTTAGTATACCGCACCTTTAATTGGTATATTTTTATTTTATTTTTTTATTTTAACCATTTCAGGTATTTGGAAATGAGTTTAAAATGAACTGCTGGCATTAATCCAACAGCATTCAGTGTTTAAGTAATGTCGCTTCCTGGTGGCATTCGAGTTTAGTTTTAAAAATATTCATTCTTGAAACATAATTATTAAAACCAAAAACACGGATATTTGTTTTGATTAAAATTACAATAAAAAAATTCTTTTAGAAAATTTATTTTAAAACAGTATAACTCGAAAGAAAAGTTTCAGAAAGAAAACCATTAAAACTTTACATTTACTCAATTAATTTCCTTAGCAAAAATTTTAAAGACATTAAGCAATAAAATTAACAACGTATTTTGGCTGGCGGTAAAGTCAATTATTCTTGACAAGTTAAAACTTAATAATCTTGCATAAAAAAGCGGTAAAAATTAAATAAATATGGTTTGAACCCAAATAAAAAGCGCGAAACACGATGAAAACCAAATAAATTGCTGAGAATATTCCTCATGTGTCTCTTTTTTTCTCCCACACACATACACACAAGCACGAACGTACGCACGTACGCACGCACACGCACACGCACACGCACACGCACACGCACACGCACACGCACACGCACACGCACACGCACACGCACACGCACACGCACACGCACACGCACACGCACACGCACACGCACACGCACACGCACACGCACACGCACACGCACACCCACACGCAGAGGCACAGGCACACGCAGACGCACACGTGTACGCACACGCACACATAATTTAAACGCTGTTAAATTTCTAACAAATTATTTTTGAATTTTAAACATTATGTTTGAAATTTAACATTCAATACACGATCACGTTTTAGTTTTTAGCTTGATTTTTAATTTATGTGAGGAAGAAATTCGAAATTAACCAAGATCAATTCACTAAAGGCTGGTTCACAATACATCACTTAAGACGTATGACGTAGCACTTAACACGTAACACGTAAAGTTGATCAGTTCACATTATCATACTAAGACGTATGGCGCATCACTTAAAGGCTGGTTCATACTTATGACAAAACTTTCTTTGGACAAAGCCCAAAGGATAAAAGTCCAAACACAGCGTCAAATCTTCCTTTGGACTTTGTCCTTTGGATTTTGTCCAAAGGACAACGTGTTCATGTTTTTTGTCATTTGGACTTTTTTCTTTGAATTTTGTCCTTTGGACTTTGTCGAAAGTACAAAGGATTTTTATACAAATTTTAAGTAGCATTCATACTTCATCAAAAGGAAAAAGTCCAACGGACGTTTTGGCTTGTCCAAAGGAGGTTTTGGCTTTTCTAAAATTGTCCTTTGGACTTTGTCCAAAAGACGTTTTGTAATAAGTATGAACCAGCCTTAAGACATAAAAGAGATAGAACCGTGTTCTATCCTTACGTCAATTTTGACGTAAGCGAAGTGCACAAATTTACTACAAGTGTAACTAATAAATTAGTTTTTCAGTTGATTTTATTTTCTTCCATTTTTTGCATGTTACGCTGCAAAATTATGTAAAAAATTTTTTTAGACAATAAAATATGCCAGAAATTCCTATTTAAGACAAGAAATTCATAATTTTTGTCCAAAAAATAACCTATTTTGTAATTTCTGTCTATTTTGAGCTTTGTTTAATCACTAATTAGAGAAAATTGAAAGAAAACCTTCACGAATATTTATCTGCGTGCACGATAAAATTAATAAAAATCATTCGTAAATTGTTTTCTAAAAATACTTGTGTACCATTTCTACAAAAACTTATTTTGTTCAGAAATGATAAAACAAATAAATAGATCAATGATAAAACTTTTTTAGCTTTACTGGACACCGGGACGAGAAGGGCCAAAACCTACCCCAAAAACGGTAAAGAAAATCAGCGACTAAGCTAAGCCTAAGCAAAACCTAAGCTAAGCCTAAGCAAAATCTAAGCTAAGCCTTAGCAAAACTTAAGTCTGAGCAAAACTCAAGCCTAAAGCCTAAGCCTAAGCGAAACCTAAGCCTAAGCAAAAGCTAAGCTAAGTCTAAGCCTAAGCAAAACCTCTAAGCCTAAGCAAAATCTAAGCTAAGCCTAAGCCTAAGCAAAACCTAAGCCTAAGCAAAATCTAAGCCTAAGCAAAACCTAAGCTAAGCCTAAGCAAAACCTAAGCCTAAGCAAAATCTAAGCTAAGCCTAAGCCTAAGCAAAACCTAAGCTAAGCAAAACCTAACCTAACCCCTCCCCTGTCATTTTTGGGGTAGGTTTTGGCCTTCGATCACCGGGACGACGTTTATTTTGATTTATTCCAAAAGAAATTTAGAAGTTTTGGTTTTTTGTGAGGTTTTCGCCATAACATACACCCCCTAATGTAGTTACTCTTTTTCGCATTAAAAACAGTTTAATATCGTCGCTAAAATAGCCAGATTTTATGCGTAAATTTTATAGACTCACTCAATTTCAGCATGTTTTGGCTTTTTCATCGTGTAAAAACAAACTTTTACGTCATATTTTTAGATGTCGTGCTGTAGTGTGAATTGATGACCCTTACGTCTTACGTCATACGTCATAAATATACGTCATAAGTTTTACGTAATACGTCTTAAGTCGTTAAGTTACGTAGTGTAAATCAGGCTTAAATTTTTAGAATTTAGATTTCAAAAAATTCTGAAAATTCTGGAGAAAAAAAATTCAGAAAAAAATTCTGGAGTTTTTAGTGGAACAATAAGTACAAGTGCTGGTTATTATTGTCGAGTGATAAAAACTCTTTTTCTTTTAAAATTACTCGTGAATAGTAAACTATAAATTTTAACGTTCCACTTTAATTGTGCTTTTTATTTTCTATTTATGAGGCGTATATTGAATTATTATATTTATTAAAAATTGAGCAATTACGGTGGTCTACCGTGTTCTGTTTACTTGACGACAGATAAAAAATGGCTTAAAATTTGACACATTTATAGTTTATCTAGCCAAAAATAACAGTTCTTACGAAATAATAAAACGTGGTCGCAATTTTTTTGCAGTAATAAGGGATTTGCTATGTTTATTATACTGCACATATTATATTCGTTGTAAACGTGCGATAATGCCACCGCTACCTACCAAATAAACTTGCAAATTTAAAAATGAAACCTTTTGCTTTACATGCTACTATGTAGTATTATTGTACATAGTTTGTATGGAGAAGTGCCACTTCAGGGTGAACCTAACGGTGGCAAAGCCAATGTTAATACCTGTCACCGATGGCATTGCACCTTTATGGAAAACAAATCTAATTTTTTTGCTGCAAAAAAGTTCAACAGGGCAATTATTTCAACTCCAAGGCGAATCAATCAGAATTAAGTGCTTAGAAACCAGTTTATAAGTTATCTTATAATTAAAATTTAAAAATTTGTAATCATCAAATTTGTAAGAAAACTCCAGAAATCGCTTTTTTAGTTAGATTTTATTTGACGTCATTGTAATCATTTCCTAATATTGTATAAATTGTGCTCTATAAATCTTTTATAGTTTATTTTTTTCTTTAATTCTGATAGTTTTTAATGTTAGCTAAAATATGATTATAAAGTTTCTTTAGAAACTATCATAAAATTCTTAGAAACCATTTAGATTTCTAAGAAATTTTTTTTGGTTTTAAGATTACATAAATTAACTAACAATCCCGGTG
The DNA here is from genome assembly GCA_030248175.1 of Microlaimidae sp. YZB2_3. Classification (NCBI taxonomy): domain Eukaryota; kingdom Metazoa; phylum Nematoda; class Chromadorea; order Desmodorida; family Microlaimidae; species Microlaimidae sp. YZB2_3. Next base: position 33,041 of record JASAMX010013493.1, on the reverse strand, counting down.
AAATTTAAATAATATTTACTTTACATATGGAGAGGGTAAATTGGTTATATGAGAGGAATTCTCAAATCGTCGTTACTACGGCAAAATAAGCCACATATCGTACAAAATGTGACTGTGACTTATTTTAAGTTTAAATCAAGACTTTAATAACTACAGAATGAGTCACAATCACGTGTATTTCATAATACATGTGGCTTATTTTGCCATAGTAACGACGATATATCGGCTGTCGGTTCGCGCGTTTTAGAATCGCCTTATTAAGCTTATCGTCGTTACTACGGCAAAATAAGCCGCTGTCATTAAAAAATACACGTGACTGTGACTCATTCTGTAGTTAATAGGGTCCTGTTTTGAATTTAAAATGAATCACAGGCACACATATTTTATAGGAACCGTCGCTCATTTTGCCGTAGTAACGACGTTATGTGGCAGTTCTGGTGATTAGTTCGTCGTGGGATCTTAATAACTTGCTGATGTGAATATATCTAGAAATCCAGGATGTTTAGTGTTTAGTAAACTTTTGTATAAAAAACTTTGGGTTTTAAAATTTAAATTCAATAACCGTAGCTATTTAAGCTGCTCCCGGAGTTTTATGGGATGCCTTATTATGGTGGCTTAATGCTACACCTGGAGCAATCCAGGATGTTTAGTGTTTAATTATATGGCTTCTTATTTTACATTTTTAATTATAACAATCTTAATCAAAATTATTTATAATAAAAAATTTTTTAAACAAACATAAACTCCAAATAGTAATCCAGCATGTTTAGTGTTTAGGTCTATCATTATTATGTCTTATCTTTTAATTATAGTACTTTTTTGTCAAAAGCATAATTTTTTAACAAAAAATAACCTTAAATATATTTAAATAGTAATTTAACAATTAAAAAATTTAAAAATTAAAAAAACATTAACAAATCAAAAAATAAAACAAAAAAGTAATTTACTTAAAATATTATAAAAACATTTTTAAAATAAACCCAACTTAATAATTTTAATAATTAAAAAAAAACCCAAAATTGTTAAATTTTGCTTGTAATATAATATAATCCATAAGTTTCCAAACAATTCTACACTCAGTGCTATAAATGCAGGTGTGTTTGGTAAAACAATTCTACACTCAGTGGTATAATTGCATGTATGTCTGGTAATTACAATGGATTATGGGGTCATAAATGCTCTTTATTGCCTGTCAAAGTTACTAGATAAGGTTGGGGAAAATCACAACAACTTATTTTAGTGTCCTCTGTTTTAATATTAAATGTTAATGTTTTTTATTGTTTTTATTGTTTTTAATGTTTTGCATGTTGTTTGTAAATTTGCTTATTGGTTTTGTATATATATATATTGTGCTGTTAGGCTTGGTGGTCTTACTGACGAGTGCAACACCAAGGGCGTTTAAGACTAATGCACGAAACGCCAACTGGAACCTGCTGGGGACAAGGAGCTTCACGTTGATTCATTTTAATCCGTAATGCATCCTTGACTTTCAGTGGATTCCAATGTGCATCAGTGTGGACTTTTTTGTTTGCTTAAGTGTTGTTTTGAAATCACTGGCAAGCAATTAGTTCACATTTGTTTGTACTGTTTGAGATAGTGGTTATGTATAAGTTAATATTATTTTATTTTTAGCTTCAGCTTTTAGCTTCAACTTATTCAGCTTAAAATCACAGGCTGCTCATATAAGCTGTTATAGCGCGTTTCATAGTCGCCTTATAAAACTTATGTGACAGTTCTGGTGAATACTTTGTCATGGGATCTTTAATAACTTGCTGATGTGGATATAAAAAGACAGAGCATAGTATATAAATAAGTGCCTGCTTTTTATGTTCCGTCTAGAAAGTTTACTTTCAAAAAAATGGAACAACATGTGGCTATATAACTTCAAAAAATTTCTTTATATAAAGACAGAGCACAGTATGGGGAATCACGACGGTTCATTCAATGTACACAAAGGTCTCAAGAAAAATTTAAAATAATTTGTATAATATCGGAAAAAATGAGGAAGAAGAAAGTATTTACAACCAACTGTTTGTTTAGAATAATTGTTTTATGTTTAATTGTAATTTTCGTGTATTATGATCTTGTTTTTTCCGTTAATCAAAGTTATATTCAAATTATTTTTAAATCTTCTCAGGACCTTTGCGTACATTGAATTAACTGTCGTGATTCTCCATATAATTAAGGGCCTGCTTTTTATGTTCCGTCTAGAAAGTTTAACATCAAATAAAAATAGGACAACAACAAATTTTTTTTTTAAATTTGACCAGGGGCCTATTTCATAAAAATTGCCTGTAATTAATTTACAGCTGTAAATTAATAAACGCATATTTTTCTTTTGTATTTTTAATTAAAAAGTATTAAAAAACTTGCGTTTAGAATTTAACAAATTACATGTCTGTAAATTCCGTAAATTCCACAGTTACATACGTATTTTTTAATTAATAAAATAAGAAGAAATTAAATGCGTTTATTAATATAAAATTACATAAATCTTTATGAAATAGGCCCCAGGCCTTCATTTTGGCCTTCATTTTGTTATTTTTCCTTTGTGAAAATTTATAAAATGAGCTGCGTATGGCCAGATAAACCTTCATGTCATCTATCTAACCATATTATTTAAAAAAAACAGCCGGTGGCCGATATTAAGGCCGGCCGAATTTAAATCAGTTACCCTACTTGTTCACATTGTGCTTGCTAAAAATGTCACTTTTTACGGAAACAAAGAAAAATTTTTTCAAGCGCTGTGATTTTAGTTTAATGAGAACTCACAAAACATTTTATACCAAAATGTAATCAATTTAAACTGACTTTTTATAGATAGATACCACGAATAAAAATATCGATCAAACATGTTATTACCCCAGTGTTAACAAGAAAGAAGAAAAAATTTTTTAATAACAACACACAGCTTTATAAACATGTAAAAGAGTAAACATCACCAAGCCAAATTTGCAAAATTGTTATCTAATATCTTGATTGCATATATTAATAAAGTACTTATTTAGATATTATGTAATCTTTTAAGAAAAAATATAGGTGTAACGTAGAAAAACAAAACGAAGAAACCTCGCGTGGTTCCAAATGAAAATTTTCTATTTAAATTTGTCTTAAAAAAACTCTATTTTTTCTGTTCAAGTTAAATTTAAATGTGTTAGATTTACCGTGTTACAAATTTCCTATTAAATTCTTTATATATTTTGAAAAAAATAATCCACAAAAATATAATAAGTCAGAAATTTCTAAAAGGCGCATAAAATTATTTATGATGCGTTCGACTTAGATTCTACAATAATATTTTACAAAAAACTATTTATTTATTGTTCAAGCTACTTGTTAAAATTATGCAGAGTAGAACAAAAGTTAGAGGAAAAAATTTTTGGCACTTTTGAAAGGGTCGATACAAAACGAAAAAAATCAAAAAATATGAAAAAAAAACAAAAAAGAAACTTAACAAATTGTAACTTTATTTTAACTTTAATAGTTAATAATAATTTTTAACTTCTCCTAACAAAAATTCAATTTCAAAATTAAAACAAAAATTAGATAAAAATCATTTGTAGACAGAAACCGAAAAATATGCTAATTGTCGATATTAAGTAAATTTTATACTTACCCTTTATAAAATAATAAAAATATAAAATTACTATGAAAATAAAAAAAATGCGCGCAGTTTGATTTAAGAAAAATTTTGTTCGTTCGTTCGTGCAAGCTCGTTCGTTGTTTTTTCTAAATATATGCAGACACAAGACATGCTCACAAATTTGATCTCATGATCAAGTGTGGTTTACTGACATAATTCGATGATTTACCCACCTTTGTTAAAAAAACAATTTTTTTTCCAGCTGACGCTAAATATTACATGCAATATTAAAAATTTTTTGTACAGGCTTGCTTACACAGGTTTAATCACCATGTATATTTAGTCGAGCAAAACACCTTGAAAAAATATTTAATATCACGAATTTTTGTTTGCATACCAGTTTTAGAATTTTTTGAAGCGATATTTTTTTTTTTAAATTTCTGTTCGTAATTTCTGTGGTGGTTCACTACAAAAAAGAGTAAAATAAAGCTAATTGGATTTCAAATCAATATTTGTTTGTAATTTTAAATTAAATTTCCTTTTATGAGTCTTTTTCTTTAACAATACCAAGAACAAAGACAACAACAAAGAATATGTTTTAAAAATTAAAAATGGGAAATGCTTTTTTCTCAGACATTGTTATATGTACTTAAACTAATTTCAGGTTAACACAGCAAAGAAACATTATCTCTGAGTTAGACAATGTAAACTAATAATGAAAGATACTAAAGTTATTTTTGCTAAATATCAAATCTTTAGTTTTTTGATCTGTAGGGCAGAACAAATCTGATCTATGAATGTATGTATCTTGACATAAAATGCATATCAATTAGTGAATAATTGTCTTATTTAAAAAAATAATCCTATACATAATAATAAAATATTGAAGTTCAACCTAAAAGCCACAATTCTGGTGATAGATAAGCTTTGAGTGAGTTATATTTTACAATAATATAGCAGTTTTCAAATATTGATAAATTTTTAATAATTATTTTAAACTAAAAATTTCCTATTTTTGCAAAGTTTTCGTAGCCGTTACGAAGTTTATTTACAAATATTTAGAATTGTTAAAAAGAAATTAAATACAAAAGTTAAAATCCTTTAAGCTGAAATTCATGGCGTAACCGCTTGCCGTCAGGAAGAAATAAAGAATGTAAACTAATGATGAAAGATACTAAAGTTATTTTTGCTAAACATCAAATCTTTAGTTTTTTGATCTGTAGGGCAGAACAAATCTGATCTATGTATCACCGTATGTATCTTGACACAAAATGCATATCAATTTGTAAATAAATGTCTTATTTAGAGAATAAGCCCATAGATAATAATAAAATATTGAAGTTCAACTTAAAAGCCACAATTCTCGTTATTAGATAAACTTTGTTGTGAGTTATATTTTACAATAATATAGCAGTTTTCAAATATTGCTAAATTTTTAATAATTGTTTTAAACTAAAAAATTCGTATTTTTGCAAAGCTTTCGTAGTCGTTACGAAGTTTATTTACAAATATTTTGAATTGTTTAAAAGAAATTAAATACTAAAGTTAAAATCCTTTAGGCTGAAATTCAGGGCGTAACCGCTTGCCGTCAAGAAAAAATAAAGAATGAACACTTGAGAATAAAAATTAAAAAAAGTTTTTAGAGATGATGTAACCAATTATTATTAAGTTGCGTCAGGTGTTTCTCTTCACGTGATATTTTCTCGAAGAACAAGTGGTTACTTTACCACCTAGTCATTTTTACCTTGATAGAATTTATTTATAAAAACATAATTAACTTTTTCTGATTTTTTTCACGTCCGAAATGCATGTTTAAAGCGCGTCTAGCCTTTCAGTGTAAATGAAGAATGCTGCCATCAAGCCAAAAACACCAATACCAAATGTTATTTAATTACAATTAAAGTATTTCTAAATGACGGTTCTATTTGTTCAGTAAATAACTTAATAATCAACATACATGGTTCATTGCAAAACTCGTATACAATTTTACTGGAATAATTTTTTTTCTCCATTTACCTACAAACCTATTTGTTCCAACCACACGAAAAAATTCAAACTGAATGTAATTTTTTTAGAAAAAAAATGAGTTCAAATTAAGATACTTAAAAAAGTTTATTAAAATATTAACCTTTTTTTGATAAAAAAGTATAAAAGATATTTTGCGCAAACAACATTTCAGAAAAGCTATAACCTAAGTTCGAACGTTATAAAATTTAAAAAAAAACTATTTATTTTATGTACAGTACAAAATTGAACATTTTAGAAAACAAAAGTTGAGAGACATAATTATTAGAGCTAAAATAATCGAAGCGTTAAGCGTCTCACTGACATGAAAGTTGGCTACTACCTGATTTGAAAAGAGTAAAGCGTAAAAATTTGAATTATTTAAAATCGATACATTTGCAACATAACAATGGCGTAAAAATATATTCTTCGCGTATCATGCTGAAATTAAATTGTAGGTTTTTTGTTCTGTTACCTAAGTTTGATTTACGTTTACGTACGTATCACATGTTCTGTTATCTAAGTTTGATTTACGTTTACGTACGTATCACATGTTCTGTTACCTAAGTTTGATTTACGTTGTTTTTTTGTTTGTTTTGTTTTTTTTTTTTTTTAGTGGTTATGTTCTGTTTCTATTTTATTTCGTTTACGTACGTTTTACTTTTCTGTTTCCTAGTTTGTTTTCGTTTACGTACGTATCACATGTTCTGTTACCTAAGTTTGATTTACGTTTACGTACGTATCACATGTTCTGTTACCTAAGTTTGATTTACGTTTACGTACGTATCACATGTTCTGTTACCTAAGTTTGATTTACGTTTACGTACGTATCACATGTTCTGTTACCTAAGTTTGATTTACGTTTACGTACGTATCACATGTTCTGTTACCTAAGTTTGATTTACGTTTACGTACGTATCACAACAATTTTTGATGACAAATAAATAGCTCGTCTAAAATAAAATAAAATAAGTATGAAATTCATACTTCTTAATCATTATTTTACTTCATAATCTATTTCAAAAAAGGTTTTTTGATATCTGCTTTTATGTTTTATAAATTAACGTACAAAATTTTTCTTTAATAAATTATAATAGAACTCTGTTTTTATAATTTCTTTATTTTTTTTCTAATTTGAGTTTTTATTACTTTTAACGTGCACGTATGAATAGACAAATGCTGAAGTTAAAGGTGCGGTCAAACTTTTTGTCTTCGATTTTGATTATTTTTTGTGAAAACCTTACTCCTGCCCGTAATAGCCCAAATGGCTTTTTTTGACAAATCTGTGCTTGAAAGATTGCTCAATGGGTATAAAAATATAAGTTACAAAATATGAACTCAAAAAAGCGGCTATTTTCTACTTTAATTTGATATCTTGATCGTTAAGATTGGTGCAGTGTTCGTTGAGATATTGCGTTTCCCGTACAAAAAACCCGCGATTTTTTTGCTAAAAACACGAAATGAAGGTTCAATTCCCGCTAGAGACAATTTTTTTTTTATTTTTTCAAAACAGTTCATAAAATTTACAAACAAGTTTCTTGTCCCAAGGTCACGTTTTTGTTAAAATATATAAATTAATGTTTTAGTGAAAAAAGTGCAAACAAGTTTAAGAGAGTATTTATCTGAAAGCTCTATGCACGTTGATTTAAAAAAATGGTGATTCAGGTTAATATATTTAATGGTTACCCGGTGACATACTCACGAATACGCCCAAAACTAAAAAAATTGTTACTTTTGTCAATTTTTAATTTAAATTTCGTGTTTTATTTGTTATTTATTTATTTATAGATATAGAAGCTTTCAGCACACTAATTTTAAGCATATTGTTTGTTGAATTTTATCCAATGGCTACCTATTTTTTGCAATCATCAATGTCCCCCTAAAATTTTTAGGCAGTGAGTTTCATAATATTATTATAATACCGTCATGTTTACACTCATGTGAAAGCTCTTGACACGCTGATATCAAAAATTATAATTTCAACCTGATTACCCAATCAATGAGTATTATTTTTAAAACCAACAAAATAAATTTTAGGGGTTATTTTTTATAATTTTATTTAACTACTATTATGCTCATACTCATATGAAAACGCTTGATATACTGATGTCAGCAATATTAATTTTTAACCACTTCACTTGGTGTTTATCATTTTTACAACCCATTTTGTACCCACAAAATTTTTTGAGGGTGATTTTTATAGTTTTATTATAATACCGTCATGTTTACACTCATATGAAAGCTTTCGACACGCTGATGTCAAAAATTTTAATTTCAACTTGATTACCCAGTGATTAATATTTTCACAAACAACAATATACCCCTCAAAAGTTTAGGGTAAATTTTTATAAGATTATTTAACTACCGTCGTGTTCATACTCATATGAAAACTCTCGACACACTGGTGTTAAAAATATTATTTTAAACCGATTCACTTGTGTTTATCATTTTTAAAACCCACTATGTATCACTACCCTCAAAATTTTTTAGGTGGTGAATTTTATTTTATTAAGTCTATTTTAATACCGTCGTGTTCATACTCATATGGAAACTGTCGACACGCCGAGCCAGCCGATTTACCCAGTGGTTACCATTTTTGCAACTAGTGATGGGCAGTTCCGGTTCCGGGTTCCAGATGTTTGGGGCAAAATTTGGAATTCCGATTCCGGTTCCTGTTCTGGATTTTTGGAAAATCGTAATTCCGGTTCTGGTTCCGGTTTCAATGTTCCGGAGGTTTCACAGTGTGATAGGCAGTTACAGTTTCGTGTTCCGGATGTTCCAGGCAAAATTTGAAATTCTGGTTCCGGTTCCTGTTCTGTATTTTTAAAAAATCTCAATTCCAGTTCCGGTTCCTGTTCCAGATTTTTGGAAAATCTCAATTCCGGTTTTGATTTCGGTTCCGGTGTTTCAGGCGTTCTGCAGTTCCGCCCATCATTATTTGCAACCCAAAATCATTCCTTCCCAAATTTTTTAGGGGAGATTTTAATAAGCCTATAATACCGTTGTTTTTATACTTACCCAAATTATTTTTAAAATTCACAAATTACAAAAAAGCAAACTGGCAAGCCCTTACTGCACACATAGAAGACAACATACAAACACTCCCACCCACCACAAACATACATCAAGCAAACAAACCATTCATAAAACTCATTATTCAAGCAGACAAAGCCCATATTCCTAAAGGTCACATTAAGCACACAAACAGGCCACTACCACAACATATCATACAACTCACACAACACACCAACGCACTCAGACAACATCCAGACATAGAACAGCTAAACAAACAAATACAAAAACAAATAGCTGAACATAAAGCAAACATCTGGCATCAACACATCACAAAACACTTTACCCACAAACATAACTCTCACAAACTATACAACACAATAGCACAACTCAACAACAAAAAAACAACGTGCAGACAAAAACAGGGCAATAACATTTAACAAAAAACAATCACTCGCCCATACAGCATAGCAAAACATTTCAACAAACAATTTACACAATCCACAACTCACAAAACAAACAAAACTTACCGCAAAATCACACGCGCAATCAAACAACTAAAATCCACACCCATCACACTAACAGTACAGCAAACAATCACAGCAATACAACACAGCAAAACAAACAATTCAGTTGGGCCTGACAACACAAACATCACCACCTCAAACATTTAGGCAAAAAACACTACAATACCCCACACAACTCTACACTAACATAATAAACACAAACACAATACCACACAGTTGGAAACTCTCCAGCTACATTTCAATTCCAAAACCAAACAAAAACATCAACAGCAGCCAATCATTCAGCCCCATCTAACTCATATCCGCACTCGCAAAAACTTGCGAAAACATCATACTCCCATACATCACAATCAAAATACCAAACACAACATATCAACACGGCTTCAAAAACAACACTCCACATACACTCCACATACTTTTGTTTTATGCAAATGTTACTTTATTTTCGCACCAACCATGCACCCCTTAAAATTTTTATGTGGTGATTTTCATAGTTGTCGTTTACCAGTAACCAGAGTTTCGTTCAACCCTGGTTGCTTCTGTCCAGTACGCTCCTCGCCTTGCTCACCCCCTCTTCCCACTCCCGGAGGAGATCAGCAACCGCTGTGGGGTTGGCCCAAAGGTCCTTCGGTCCCAAGGTCGTGTTAATGTGTGTGCTTGTGAAAAGATGTTGTGTTGTGTGTGTTTGTGTTTTGCATAGCGGGCAGTTTGGTGATGTGTATTGTGTAGGATTGATTTTGTGTAGGTAAGAGTAAAGGAAAGGAGATTTCCCCGCCCTGAGTTGGGCGAAGGTTCTCCTGACCCCGCAAGAAAGATTTTCTTTTTTGTTGCTTATTGCTGGTGCTTTTGTTTAGAGTATTGGGTTTATTGGAATGTTATTAATGTGGTTTGTGACTGTGTTTGTGTGGATTTGTTGTTGTCTCAGTGCCTTGTATGTTTTGTTGTGTATGTCTGTTGGAATGTTTGTTGTGTAGTTGTTGTTGTGAAAGATTGTTTGTTTTTTTGAGCCTGCTGGGTGCAGGTTGTTGTGTTAAGTAGTTGAGTGGATTGTTTGTGTACATGGCTGTCAATTTTGCTTGTTTTGCGTGGAGTTGAATGTGTGTTGCTATTGGGAGGACTTTAGCTTCTGTGTGTATGATGTGTGTGTTTGTGTCTGTGGTTGTGCCCTGTTGCGACCCCAAGAGCAGTGTTTTGTACTGTTTGCAGTTTGTTAATTTGTGTGCTTGATGTTGTGGAGCACCAGACTCTGCTGGCAAACTCCATTTTGATTGCTTTGTATGTGTGAGTGAGTGTTTTTTTTGGTTTACCCTACGATGTTGCTGTGAGTGCATTTATGATTTTGAGTTTTTCGCGTGCTTTGCTGTGTGTTCTTGCGATGTGTGTGTTGAATGTGAGTTTGGGGAAGGCACCCGCCAGTTGAGACATTTTTAGCAACTCTGTTTGCTAATGTTTCGCTGGGTGTATTACCCTGATCCAAGAGTCAGCTCTAAAAGCAATCGCTCAAAGATTAAACTGTATTAGTTCCATTTGAAAAGTTATTAAAGTTTCGGGTAAAACTAATATGATTCTGAAAAACTTTCACAATGTAAATCTTAGGGTAAATATGAAATTTTTTTATTTTTAAATTCTCCGCGACGGGGGTAGGTATCTTATCATATTTCGGCTAAACCGACTTTGGAATTTGCTTCCGGTAAGTTCAATGCAGTGTCACAACTTCTCTTGTGTTAATGTTTCAGAAATATGACGCCTTAATACAAGTTGTAATGTAACACTGTCGAGTTGAGGCAACAAAACCTGCCCCAGAAGCAGGGAGGTAGGTGAAACGGCAAAAAATAAATTGGAAGTAGATAGGGTAGCTGACTTAATTTCGACCATCTTTTTTTATTTGGATAAGTTTTTTCTGGTTCTTCTATTCGAGCCAAGATTTGTTCTAAAAATCAAACGACAGCTATTTTTGTTATTCCAGTGCAAAATTAAAAAAATTCTGTTACATTTAAAAATCAGTGGAGGTTTAAACTTTTTGTTTAGAGTGGCCGAAGTTAAGGCACATGCCATTAACTTCGAAATCTAAAAAAAATTGCCTATAACTATTGCTAGAACGAACAATAAATATTTTTAAAAGCTGCAAATTTATCCTTAGATATTGTTCTTGGTACATGTAACTTAATTTTTTCCCGTTTGCAAACTTTTATAGTTATTGGTAAGACTTTAAAAATAAATATATCAAAAGCTTAAAAAAACACACAAGTTTTAATAACACGTGTTTTTTGTTGAATTTTTTTTGGTGTGAAAAAATATTACAACATGAAATGGCTTTTGTTACAGCCAGCCAACTCTAAAAAAAGCGTGGTAAAAATTTTATTTTACTCTATTGAGTTTTTTATATTTTTAACCTAAAAAACAAAAAAAACAAACAAAATCCGCCTTAATTTCGGCCACCTTTTAGGTTTTAAAAAAGTAAAAATAAACGCCTAAAAAACAAAAAAAACGAGTACATAAACCAGAATGATTAACTTTAAGGATAAACAAGACGTTACAAAAATTAAGGAAGGGTATAATTCCACACCAACCCTTGCCTATCTTTGATGTTTGATATCTGACTGCATCCCTCCGCCAAGAACAACCTGATTTTTTTAAATGTGTTTCTATACTATTTTTAAGAAATTTTTTCTGGACTATTTATAATTTAATAGAACCTAGTAAATTATGGGTTATGAAACCCCACCCGTACACATGATGGAGCAAATCGTGTTAAACAGGTTCTTTCACGTAAATTTTAAGGTGACCGAAGTCAAGTGTATCTTAAACTGCGAAAAACGCATTCCAAAGTGCTGTCGAAAAAAATATCAAAACATAAAAATTAACAGTTTTGAGCCTTAAATAGAAGTTATTTGAAGGTTATATATTGCTTCGTTCTAAATTTAATGCAGCTTAAACACAAAGCAAAAATCCAGAAAATCACAAAAAATCACTTTTTGTATAAAAATATTAATAATGGAGAATAACACGAATAAAAAACTGCAAAAAAAACTTTATTCAAAATTCATTCAGTTACTTTTGTGCTAGTTCTTTTGTGTTTTAAAAATAAGCCATTTTTCTAATACCCTAAATTGGTGGCCGACATTAATTCAGATACCCTAGGAGGCAGGGCGGAGTATGCCAAAATTGCCTTTAAGGTAGGTATGAGGCTGGTGGCACTGCCTTTTATATGTTAATCCATTTTCCTTGTGAAAAGGTAAATTGGAAAAAACTAAACCTGCCTCTTAGGCAGGTAGGGAGCAGGTCATTGGCAGATATATTCTATAGTTTGTGTTCTTTATATATGTTGTATTGTAAGTGTGTTATATAACCGTAACCTTTGCAACAATAAACTTATGCTATTCTATCCTATTCTATTATATGTTTGCTTCTCTTTATTAGAATGGAGGTGTAGGTAGGAGTCAGGATGGAAGCAGTTGAAAGCCTGTTAAAGTACCCCCGTCTTCACCGGAATAACCAACAACACGTTAATTTAACGTAGCCTTGTAAAGACGGCTCTTGAACCTGCCGGCGGAAGACTGGAAGCAGGTAGGAGGCAGGTAAAACTGCCTCGGAGGCAGCATAAAGGCAGGGTGGAGGCAGGTAGGAGGCAGGGTGGAGGCAGGTAAAACTGCCTTGGAGGCAGGTAGGAGGCGGGTGACCCTGCCTTATATGTTGAAGCATATACAGGTTAGGAGGCAGGTAGGAGGCAGCTAAAACTGCCCCGGAGGCAGGTAGGAGGCAGGGTGGAGGCAGGTAGGAGGCAGGTAGGAGGCAGGTAGGAGGCAGGGTGGAGGCAGGTAGGAGGCAGGGTGGAGGCAGGTAGGAGGCAGCAAAATTTTCGATGGAGGCAGGTAGGAGGCAGGTAGGAGGCAGGGTGGAGGCGGTAGGAGGCAGGGTGGAGGCAGGTAGGAGGCAGCAAAATTTTCGATGGAGGCAGGTAGGAGGCAGGTAGGAGGCAGGGTGGAGGCAGGTAGGAGGCAGGGTGGAGGCAGGTAGGAGGCAGCAAAATTTTCGATGGAGGCAGGTAGGAGGCAGGTAGGAGGCAGGGTGGAGGCAGGTAGGAGGCAGGGTGGAGGCAGGTAGGAGGCAGCAAAATTTTCGATGGAGGCAGGTAGGAGGCAGGTAAAAACCGTTTTTCCCAATTCAAGCACCTCGTCCTTACCGGAATAGGACGATTTTTAAAATTTTAAAAAAATTAAAAAACGATTTCTAAAAGCGTGAATATGAGATTTCAAAATAACGATAAAAAAAATTTGTTTATCCAACTCATGCTGGGTGTTTTTAAGAACCACTTTTTAAGTTTTTAAATGACATTTTTTTACCTTATAAAACTGTAATAAATTTTTTAAGACTAATTTTTTTCACGTATTTCTGAATTACTGGTACATATTTTGAAATAACCGATAATTAAACAATCCGAAACTTTGATTTTTTAGACTATAAACTTTAGTTATCTAAACATTAATAAAAGTAGTTATTGTATTAATTTCGATTGGTTTTTTTATTGCATGTATTTAAAAGCATGTCTTTTTAAAAATATTATATGAAGTCGATATTTTTAACTAGACTATTATTTTATTGTATTTTCACTGCAACAAAATCTTTTCAAATTTTATTTAAAATTCAAGTTCCCAATATAAGTCAGTATTATAATGAAGTTGTATTTCGTAGACCAAAATCATCAGTAATTATCAACCATATATTTTATTATTTTTCACATCAATTTCGCTGACACATTTAAGAGTATTTACAAAAAAAACTGTAAACAATATACGGAATAAAATCTATTATCGCTTTACCAAATACACATAAAATACATATAAATAAACTCAATCATATAAACATTTTCAAATCGACTGTGTTTCCAATTCTAACAAATTATAAAAAAAACTAAAATGAAATCGAAATTTATTTGTTTTAATTCATCTTCAACGTTTATAACAACTTTTATTTTTTCTTAGTTTTTCAACGATCGTTCACTCGGTTTTAAGCATTATGTATCCCTTTTGTGGATTTATTTGAGGGTTATTTAAGCCCATGGAACTTTTTTGAAGCCCATGGAGCCGAAAAGAAAAATTTTCAACCGGAATTGGGTAACATTAAGCAGTAGGTTAAGTCCCTAAAACCCATTTTTACAACTAAGCCTAAGCCTAAACCTAACCCCAAACCATTTATCTTCTTCGGTTATAATTTCGTAAAATTTTACAAAGTTTAATTTAATTAATTTAGAAAGTAAAATTTTACTTCTCCAAAGTTCGTTTTTGCAGATCTAAAACTCTCGTACCGAAAGGTTTCATTATGACGAAGGTTCTATTGGTATGTTATGATATTTATCTACAGAATGAGCTTTTTGGTATAATTGTTGCATAACTAATCCTTAATATAAAGTAGTGATGTTCCTAGCCTTTTATATTATTTAAAGTAGAGCTCTTTCCAGAGCTTAAGAAATCCGTCACTTGAATAAACGGTTTAAAGCTTATTTAACCTTTCCCGTGATGGCCTTTTCCCTCGTTACAAACGTGAAACCTTCGCCCGACAATGGTGAAACGTTCGTCTCACGGTGGTCATATTTTCGTATGACCAATGTCGTACGTAAACCTTATCGCTGTAATCTTTACGTATGTATGACCTAAGTCGTACTTAGGTCATACATAATTTTTTGTGCGTGATTATTTCCCAGTGAGCAAGCAAATTGAAATGGTTAAAGCTGTACGGTAGCAATATGCAAATTTTTGTAATATGAAATATCCTAGATAATACACTATGTATCCATAAATAAAATCTGCATAATGCTACCATCCAGCTTTACCCATTTTAATTTGCTCGCTCACTGGGCACTAATCACGCACAAAAATTATGTATGACCTAAGTATGACCTAAGTCATATGAAGGTTTCACGGTTGTAACCGAGAAAAAAAACAATCACGGGAAGTGGTTAAACTTAAAATATATTCTAAAATATTTGTACGACATTTTCAGAACTATTTTTATTGTTTTGAATATGTTTTTAAAAAACTTAAAATAAGGTGGAGCTTACGGAGGTCGCTGGGGAACATCACTAGAAAGCATACATGGGCACGGGGGGGGTTGGGGGGGGGGGTTAACCCCCCCAAATTCTGAGAAGGGGGGTTTAACCCTCCACTCAGAAGTGGGGGAGGAGAAAAAATTAACCCCCCACCCCAATTTTGGAAAAATGAAGAAAAAAAATGTCTTTAAAATGACTTCTAACTGCCTCCAAACTTAAGTTTTGAGGTCAAAATGAATGTTTTAAGCAATAAAAAGCTCAAAAATGCAATAAAAAGGGCTTTTTGACCTAAAATTAGTGTTTTTAACTTATTTTTCCTTCAAAATCGAAAAACGATATGGGTAAAATGCACTCCAGAAAAAAAACGATATGGGTATTTTGCGTTTCTCGGATTTTAACCCCCCCCCCCTAATTTGGGGTTTAACCCCCCCACTCCGGACCAACTTGCCCATGTATGCTAGAAAGCAATGAAATACATTGTTTATTATAAAGTATGTATAAAAATTTCTAAACTCCATGTAAATCTTATATTCAAGTTAACAGTTTCATTATCATATTCACTACTTCTTGTAGAAACACTGCAACGGACTAAAAAAGCATCCGTCGGACCTCCCTGACCACTGTTGCTTGGTTTTTACCGGGTATTTGCCATGTGGTGGATTTTTATACTTCTGTACGTTGCTTTGATTAGTTTTAAGCTTTTTAATCAGTTCCGACTCAATTTCTTTCGATATTAAGTTATCGCTGATTTGAAAGTTAGTCGCCATTTCTTCCTAATATTCAATAAATATAAATTTAATGAGTTATGCATATTTAAGCATCAAAATTTGATATTTATAGCATTTTTTGAAAGAAAACTTGCATAAAAAGTTTTAACTGAGATTTTAATTGCTACATCAATATAAAATTATTTGATTTGATTTAAATCAATTTAGTGAATTGAATTCAAGTATAAAACTTATTGAGACGGTATAAAAAATGTAATAATTCGTCCCGCAGTAAATATGAAAGAAAACTCACAAATATTAATAAATGCAACACAAAATTTTTTATGATTTTAAGTTTTTTAATTATTAAAAAAATAAAAATTACCGAATATTATCGCACAAGTTTAATTACATTATACCGTAAAACCAACATAGGGAAACTAAAATACAATGACGACCCAAAGTAGAAGCGAAAAGAACCAGGCACTGAAAAATTTAAGCAGCCATATTTATTGAAAAATTTGGCCGATACACGAATTGAACCTGTAACCTCCAAAGTCAACTCTGACGTGCTATTCATTACAATATTACATTATAGGCTGGACAACAAAAAATAACAAAAAAACTTGCCATCTGTTTAAAAAAATTATGCAATTGCCTCAATCCAATCTCAACCATGAGAATAACCCAGAGACTTAGGTTAAGCCTAATCTCATGTTTTTTTGCGTGTCAAGTTCCTTATTTATCTGTATTCTTTTGATTTCCTAGCTCCCGAATATCATAATGCTCCGAAGCTCCGGTCATTTAAAATAGTGGAACTCCGGAGCTCATGGATATAAAAATGTTGACTACTGTTTACATTATAAATGTCCGTAATTTGGAATAGAATGAAATTTCCTACTGGATCATGGATTCCCACACTTACCTTTTATTCGACTGACGAGTAATTAGTTAAGGAATATAACATTTGATTCGTTATACAGTATATTAATTATTATTATAAATTTTAAAGGGAGCCCAAAAAATTTAGAATATAAAGTTTGGATAAAGTTCTGTTCTACTTTTTCTTAGTTTTGTATGTTGTGATAATATTATGTTTTTTATAATCAAATTTTATTCTTTTATGATTTATTTTTTTAATGCACAACTAAAATCATTCTTTTTAACTTTAAGCCAGTTTTAGCATGCGTGATAGATAATTTGGCGCCCGGAAAAAATACCTTCTGCAAAATATCTTCGGAAAGAATATCTTCTGAAAGACTTTTAATTTCTCAACTAAAGAAAACTATTTTTTTTCCTAAGCCTAAGCGAAACATTAAAATCAAGCTAAAACGACATAAAAAAGTTTAAAAAAACCTTTAAAAGTTTTTAATAATACTGAATAATTTACTGCTGAAAGAAGATATATTTTCCGGAAGATATTTTGCAGAAGGTATTTTTTCCGGACACCGATAATTTGGTTCTCAGGATAACACATACTATTTTAAGCGAAACTGCATGCTGAATTTGAAATCTAAATTTGGAAAATTTATTTTTGTGTATTTTTATATTTCTCTATATTCTTTGCCATTTTTTAATAGTGGAACATTGAACATTATTTCTATTTTTACTATAGTAATATAATTAATTAATTAATATAATTTTTAAGTGACAAAATAAAACGCACAATGTAAAATCATTTAAAATTAAACCATGTAGCTTGTGCAGGTACGGGGTCTTTAGAGCCGTAAGTAGGGAACTTGGAGCCGCCGGAAAAAATTTTTATCTTTTTTTAGGCTTTGCTTAGGCTTAGGTATCGGTTTTAGCTATTTTTATTTTTGGCTCCAAGTTCCCTCGGCTCCATCGACCCCAAACCCTTGTGGAGTTGTTTCTTAAAGGAGCACTGTCACAAATCAAATTCCTATAACGCCCAACCCGGACTGCTCCTTTAATACCAAACCTACCTAACTCAACTTTGGTATTTAGAGTGCTCCACTACAAGGCTACAACATTTTTAAATTTCAGCTGAATCGGTTCAGTATTAAAGGAGCCGTCCGGTTCGGGCGTTATAGGAATTTGATTTGTGACAGTGCTCCTTTAATCCCGAATAAAGAAAAACAAAAGTCAATATTATGTTTTAAATCAATTGGTTAAAGACGGCGTTTATTATTTTTTAATTTTATACGTTGATTTGTTTGTATTGATTATCACCTGACTTTCATAATTTTTATTTAAAAAACAACTGCGCATAGCCCAGCTGCAGTTATTTTTTAATTATTGTAAGAATTAAATTTCATTAAATTATTATAATTAAATGAAATTATTATAATTAAATTAAATATAATAAAATTATTATATGAATGCCAACAAACCTCTTTGTTTTTTTCGGTCAACAAGTTTTTCATTAACCAAGTAATAACTTTAGGTTCAATCTTTTCCACTAACACGGCGTTATTTTTCGGTTGTTCTATATTCAGCTAAATTTTTTAAAATTATATTGTGCGTAAATTGAAAAAAATTGTATTGGACGTTTTATATCTGGCTAACCTAGTAAAATGTATTTGGACTTGAAAGGATGAATCAAATTATTTATGCACTTATGAAGTTTTTTTAAAACAACCAATTAAATCGCACATTTCTTTTAAATCCCTTTAAGTTTTTTTAATGTGCGAAAATTAAAAAGATTGAAAATCCATAAATTTGCCCGTCTTTTAAATATAAATTTATTAAGTTCAACTTTTATTGCCAATCCATGTTATTTTGCGCAGTCTATTTAAAAATAAATCATTAGATTGGAGACAATTTATTAAGGCTTGTTTAAATTTTATTATGCTTAATTTTTTCGATTTTTATTTTTAATTTTTATTGAATTCAAAAGCCCCTAAAAAGCGACAATAACCAGAAAAGTGTTTTGCATCAAATCTGTAAACAGAAATTAAGTTAAAGTAATAACTTTTTTGTTTTTCCTTATAATATAATTAGATTAACATTTGATTTTTGTATTAGTTTGTATTTTATTTTTCATTTTAAACAAATATTAAAATACAAAATCACTAACAAATAATAAATTGTGATCATTTTTTCTAAAACATAATAAAAATTTGAAAATTAATTAAAGATATAGCATTTATTGTAATTTCAAAAGATTTTCGTTAGTTTTAGCAAGAATGCGAAGTAAATAATGCCCAACTATGTGTTAAACAATTTTTTTTTTCTATAAGTGAATTATTTCACACTGTAGATTTTTCATCATGTAAAAAAATCTGCTGGGACCGATGGAAGAGTCAAAAATCCGTGGAATTATCTACAAGAGGATTTTTCAACGTAAATACTGTAGATTATTCCACATGATATCACTGGACTTTGCGCTTACAATTTTTTAGTTCGCAAACAAAAAACTGCGCGAACGTAAATATCTTTGATGAGGTTTTTTTATGTTATATGTTTTTCAAGATGAAAATACTTTTGAACAATTAAAATTATTCGACAGTATTATGTAAAAAAATTTTATCTATAAATTGTGTTTTTACAATTCTTCACTTCGCAAATTAAAACCTGCAAACGTAAAATTTTAAGAAGATGTTTTTTCATGTGATGTTGATATTCTATGTTTTTTGAATAGCATCCGACGTATACATGATTTTATATGTTAAAACGCGGAATATTTTATATAATTTAAATTATTTGCCAGTATTATGTAGAAAAAATTTCGTTTTTTAGGAGTTTAACGTTTATAATGTTTCACTTTCTACATGATAAAAATCTTCCCATGAATTGGTTAACACATAATTATAACATTTTTACAGGCATTCTCTATTCTTATGCATTTGACTTTAGCAATGTTTTTGGTAGATTCTAAATGATAAGAAATGGACCTCTTGGCAACTTTTTTATTTGGAAATTGTTTATTGGTTAAAATTTTTATTTTAAAATAGTATTATCGGAAATATAGCACCGTCTGAAACATGCTAAATTATTCCAAAAAAAATTTACGTAGGTGGTTGAGCAAAATTTTTTGTTTCTGATTTGACTCATTCTTACAGCCTTTTATGTAGCTTACAAAATTTGGACGAAAAAAATAAAAATTCAATTGATTGCTTTGATCTTTAAAGCTAAAAACTAAAATAAATAATACCGGCATAAATCCAGCCTTTGCTTCGTGAATAGTTGCTGTAATTATAAATAAACAATTAAAAGCCAAAAAATGATACATTCCCATTCCCCTTGGATTTGAAATATACATCTGTTTTTTTCTGAAAAATATATTTAAAATATTTCAAAATTTTTGTTGAAATGCGTGACCAATTCAGACATGCCAAATTTTGATCATGATTTGCAGAATAACATATTGATTCCTATAAACGATAAATTAACAATTTAGTTTAATATCACGCCATTTTATTAGATTAACACCCTAACATGTCAGGATTTTAACCTGGTAAGGACGGCTCTTGAACCTGCCTCCGAAAGACTGGAAGCAGGTAGAAGGCAGGTAAAACTGTCTTAGAGATAGCATGGAGGCAGGGTGGAGGCAGGTAGGTGGCTAGGTGGAGGCAGATAAAACTGCCTCGGAGGCAGGTAGGAGGCAGGTGGCCCTGACTCCTGTGTTCAAGCATATACAGGTTAGGAGGCAGGTAGGAGGCAGGTAGGAGGCAGGTAGGAGGCAGGTAGGAGACAGGTAGGAGGCAGGTAGGAGGCAGGTAGGAGGCAGGTAGGAGGAAGGTAGGAGGCAGCAAAATTTCCCATGGAAGCAGATAGGAGGCAGGTAAAAACCCTTCTTCCCAATTCAGGCACCTTGTCCTTACCGGGTTAAGGACCCTCAAAATCACAAAATGGTTGTGGGAGGAGCTAATAGAATCACTTTTAGCCAATTAGTGCTTGAAAAAACATTAATCTTTAATAGATGAAAGATCTCCTTTTTTATAAGCACTAATTGGCTAAAAGTGATTCTATAACGTCATAACTCTGTAAAGAATATTAACACTGAAGAATTTTCGTTTAAATAGGAGAATTTTGACTATAGTGAATAAAGTTCGTTTTTAAATATCAAGATTCTTAACTAGAGAACTTTCAGGGATGGATCAGATGAAACTGTAAGTAGGAGATTTGAAACGTGTTTCAATCCGCCAATAAAAATTTAACTTCATGTGAAGCTTAAGTCAAAACTATATAAACACTGATATGGCTTACGTATTAATCTACCACTCCTCAGGTGAAGTTTAAACACAGAGAAAAGGAGTTCGATTATTTTTTCACGCGATTTAAAAAAAATAAAAATACACCCATAATAATTATAAACTGCTAGTATTAATAAAACGTAGCAAATCAAACAAGTTTAAATAATGTTTTGCCATGTTTTATTTTAAACATAAGGTGTTATAGCGAGCTTAATTATTTTATTGTAAATAAAGCAAAGCTATTAGAGTTTTTGTCTTTTAGAACAAGCGATAAAATGACATTAAGCATGTTTCCGAAAATCAGCCTAAGGGGTTTTAACCTGTTTTAGACAGGTACAATGTACAAGATAGTTTTTTGTCGATTATTACACCTTGATTTTTCAAAACAAAAAGCATTTTGTTTTTAGACAAATATACAAAAACAGGTGATTTTGAAAATTGACACACAAAAAACTCACCTTGTTTTTATAAAATAATAAATGCGTTTTTTTTCTTCAGAAAATTAGTGATTCACTAGCAAATGAAACTGAGGTGTTTGCACAAAATAGAATTTTTTTAATTTTTTAGCGAAAAAAAGGCAATTTTGAGGAGTACGTCCCTTATTAAAGGTTCATTCTTCTAATGATCGGGTTGGTATTTTTAAATGGTGAAGTTAATTTTAAACAATTTTCCGTGTTCTCAAATTTCCAAAGCTATTTCAATATTTCTATTTGTTAAAAATTCACCGAGAAATTGCCGTTCAAAAACAACAAAACCCTATTTTTTGCCAGAAACCAAAGTTTTTCATGCAAAATTGCATTACATAATTTGCTTGAAACACTATTAGACGTCTTGAGAACTTTGATCCAAAACACAAAAACCATAACTTACTTTTCCAGGGATTAATTCCTACGAAATTTTGAAACCGTGTAAAACAGAGGGTGGTGTGTTTTAAAAATCACCCACTAAAATTGTCAAAAAATAATATGTGTGCTCGGCTGCTGGCGGGTTCTGGGTGAATCTTTTTTGCTGGCTGCGTCCGCCGCCTCCCTTAGCTCGCGAGAAGTGGTTGTTGGCTTGCTGGCTGAGGCGTGGCTTAACTGCCTGCAGAAATATCGGAGTTCTCCTTCTTGGGTGCTCAATTACAATTAGAGGACTGAACTTTTAAAAGACTTTTCAATTACTTCTAAAGTGAATCTGTTTCCTGCATGAAAAATGCAGGAAACAGATTCACTACAGAACCATTCTATGTGGTTTTATTTAGTAATTAAGAGGCGATTTAAGGTCCCTTGGACAGTTTTCTGAAAGGATGCAGTTGAGATTTAAACTTTTTGACTTAGATTTTGATGAGTTTTTGTAAAAACCTTATTCTTGTCCTCAATATTCCCAAAAACTTTTGCGTCAAAATATCTTCAGTTCAAGGGTCCGCTAATCTTAAACAGTTCATAAAAGAATAAATACGTTTAAAGAAAAATCACCTTTAGATGGGCATGGGTAACGTGTAATGAGCCCTACGCAGGCTTTTACACTAACGTTCCTACTTTTAAAATCAAGGTACCACCCCTTTTACCGTTTAAACCTAAACTCTTTCAGGTAAAATTAAGTTCGTATCACTCTCCATCAAGAAGAAGTAAATAATAAACGTGCAAGCCAAAAAAAAAGTTTTCAGTGGTAATGTAACCAATACATAATTAATAATTTGCGTCACATCTTCCCCTGCACGTAATATTTTCTTAAGGTAGAACACCACAGTTAGATTTTGACGGCAGATCTTTTCTAATTAATTTTTACTAACGTAATTTGACCTGCTCATTCAATTTTTGACATTCATTTTTCTTAAAATATTGTTCTCGTCCACAATCATTAGATGACACCAATAAAATACATGTCAAAAATACATTCATTATATTATAATAAAATTCATTACCAAAAATATTCTATTTTTTGATTTTTCATTTAGCTTATCTTGAATAAAGAACACTTTTTTTATTAAAAAAGTTAAAATCTAAAAAAAAATATTTTTTTTCGACGTTAAATATCTTACCAGCGAGAGACTCGAAGCTACAGGTCCGAGGATACGAGTCCGACTCTCTAAACACTCGGCTACTAGCACATCTGAGATCTCTCTCGGAAAAGATACTTTTAAACAAAATTTGGCGTCAAATAAAAAAAATTTAAATGAAAATTTAAAAAATTGATTCGCTCAGATTTTAATGAAAGTTTGGAAATAGTTAGACACAAGTCTAATCAATACTTTGAATTATATTTGATTAAAAAACTAATTCAGGATTTTTTTTATCTGATTTTTTTTAAAACATCGATTTTTTTAATTTTCTTAAAATTTTGAATTACGTTTTACTCAAAACCACATCTAAAAGTTGCCCCTATTGGTCTTTAACTTTCTATAAAGTTGCAGGAAAAACTGAGCGAATCAAATTTTTTAAATGGCCAAAAACCGTTTTTGAGCTTTAAATTCATCAAACTATATCTCGAAGTAGAACATTCAGTAAACGATAAAACTATTACTGTTGGATACATCATAATCTGAGCTTTCGATCGCACTATACTTTTGTGAGACAAAAATTAATATCTAAGTTGATATCTAACTTTTAGTAAAAATCGTCATAACTGTGGTGTTCTACCTTAAAAACAAGTGGTTACTTGACGAAATTTCACCTCTTACTTACTTCTTACTTACCCTCAAAATTTCACCCTGATGGGATTTATTTTTAGTCGAATTTTGTGAATTAAGTGAATCGGTTATGTTTAAAGTATTTTAAAACTCCATAATTACAGTAATTTAAAAAAATATCTAAGTAGATGGGTAATATTTGCTCAAATGATTTATTACTGAACGTTGTAGCACCTAAGACTGCCCATAGAGATCTCAAGCTGTTATAATTAAAAGCTGTTACTTAACATTGTTTCATAAATTGCATATTGTAAAAAACTTAAGTAACAGCTAGACGCATAATTCCCGTGAAGTTCGCTTAATTAAAAGGGTGAAAAAATATCTATATTGATTTTATATGTCGTACAACTGGTAATTATAATATTTATATTTTACGATAATTGCGTTGCAAAATATATCTTTTTTTTAATATTTTAATGTATTGACTTTGAATTGAATCAATTTATGAAAATTTTGAGTTTGGTAAAAATGGTATCTTGCAACAAATAAAAAGGGCAAACACTAAATTCCACCGACTCCGACTCCGACTCCGCTTCAAATTTCTGCAAATTATATATTGATGTGCAGGTTAAGCTTAGACTTAGGCTTAGAATAAAATTCGCATAATACTCAAAATTACGGTAGATTACGGTAGATTTTGGACGGAGTCGGAGTCGGTGTAATTTAGTGTTTGCCATAAAAAGTCAATCAATAAAACACTTATGGTTTAGGGTCAATGGAGCCGAGGAAACTGGAAGCCGAAATCTTCTTATAAAGTTTTCCTGAACTCGTTTTAAAACAATAATATTAATAATATATAATACAAGAAAATGTCCGACTGTACGCTAAATTTCTAAACAAAATTTTGCTATAAAAGTCGTATATCCACAAATCCACATTTTTTGTGCGAGAGAAATCGAAGTGCCAAAAATAAGCATTAAGTGCAAAGGAAATTAAAATTTTACTGAAAAAAAACTAACATTGCGTTAAAAATCGCTGCGTTCAAAAACTAGCGAAAAATCGCGTATTTTTGCGGAAAAAATAGCACAAAATTGCGGATAATCTACATTTAAATTTTGGTATATTGTACAGTCAGAAATTTTCTTGTTTTATATTTTTGATAATACCAACCGGCAAAAGTAAGTTCCAAATTTAGCTTGTGTATTCCAAGAGGGGCTTCATTTAGATTTTGCATGCGAGCTGTAATGAGTTTGAAAAAAAAAACTTTTGAAAATCAACAATAATGTCCTTAAACCTTTTTTTGACAATGATCTGAAAATTTAAGGTTTAACGATATATAAACCCCTAGA
Source organism: Microlaimidae sp. YZB2_3 (assembly GCA_030248175.1). NCBI lineage: Eukaryota > Metazoa > Nematoda > Chromadorea > Desmodorida > Microlaimidae > Microlaimidae sp. YZB2_3. The sequence goes on along the minus strand of JASAMX010013493.1, from coordinate 8,046 downwards.
TCTAAGGTGGATTTTGAAAGAACTCTGCTGCAAAAAAATAGCAAAATTTATTATGCCTATTTTAAGGTCCTATACTTGTGTTCAAACTCTGCTTAACTGCTACTATGTACTTAGAACAATCTGAAATTCTATCCGAATATTCTTGTAGTTTTAAAATTTTATTATTGTTTTATCAAATAAGAAGCTGGTGAAAATTTTAGTATCGTCAGTGATAACCTAATTTCAGAAAACATTACAAATTCAGTTAGATCGTTAATGTAAATCAGGAATAAAAGAGTCTAATCAAAACCCTGCGGTACAAAACTTTCTACAGGATAGGATTCAGCTTTAGTGATTATTTATTACTACCTTCCTCATTATTATTTTAATAAAAAATTGAACTAAAGTATTTCGCCAACAATTTTAAGCTTTTTTATATTTTCACTTCTTATAAAATATATTGTGATTTTTCTTAAAAACGGCATATTTTCTTTTAAATTTTACTTTCGACAAATTCGTAAAAATCATTTATTTTTCCTGAATTTATATTTTTTTAATTTATAATTTTGATATAAGTCTTTAACAGCTTGTTTATATTAGCTACAAATCCTTAAATTTGCCATTGTAATTTTTATGTTGACGCCACAGGCGTTAATTTTTCTTTTCCAACTTTTTAATGTACAATACAAAGAATAATTTAGCTTTTGTTGAAATTCCTTTATAAGATATGTAAGTTATTATTCCTTTAATTAACACACATTTAAACCTTTGAGACATTTCTTCAATTGTGTGAATCTGGCAAAAAAAATTTGATCCGAATGAATTATTGTTTTAAATACAGTGAACACATTTCATAGTCACAAAAAATTGATACACACAAAAAATGTTTAAAGTCGATATTTATAAAAAGCTTAGCGGAAATCGTAATGATGTTATATGTTAAAATGATGTTAGATTGATCTATAAACAGAGTAATATTATGATTTTTAATCTTTCAGACCACTTTGCAATGATACCTCATTTAACCAAATCCGTTTTGTGGTTGGAGAGAGGATCCCTTCCTTTTTTAGTAAAAATGTCCGTGTTCATCTTTTCAAATAAACAACGCAGTCTTCTGGTTTGGCTTTATATTGGCTAATTACTCTTACCAATAAGCTTAGGCCAATTATGAGGCAAAAAATTTTTTTAACTTTCAAAATCCATAGGGTCTTCCTTTTGGTAAAAATGCGTTGTCTAGTCTACAGATGTCCATGTAAATTTTTTTTAAATTTTAATCCATTTATGATATTCCCTGGGGTTACGACCTTTCCAATGATACCTCATTCATTTGAATCCGTTGGGTGGTTAGAGAAGAGTTAGGGAACACACACACACACAGACAGACAAGCATTACATCTATTTATCGGTAATTATCTTTATTATTTTTAAAAGTGGGTTTAAACCAAGGCAGTTTTTTAATCTCGGGGTAATAATCCAGAATATAGTAAAATAATTTTTGACACAATAATGTAAATTATGCCACCATTTCAACTTCAATGCATTTTAGAAGTAACAAAGAATTTTTGTGTTTGGTGTTTTTGATACATTTTTAGGAAATTTTTTAAAACTTCAAGTATATCTTTTTTAGCAAAAAAATTGTGTTCATTATAAATTTTTCTGAATAAGAATTAGAAACTATGAAGAATAACGACGGACATTCGAATGTACAGAAAAGGTCTCGAAGAGGATTTTGCATGTAAAAAAACAGACACCAAAAATTCTTAAAAATTTCTTACGAGATACTCTCTAAAACATCTTAATGGTTTTGACTTTTCGAATTGCATGCTCTAAAAGTAGATATATCGCACATCGTCAACCAAAACAGTTTTTTACTGGCATTCTAGTAAGAAAATACTGGTTGCGTCAGTAACCAGTAAAAAAAGTTGCTGGTTTCACCAATAACCAGTAACTTAAAGAGTGTTACAGTTATTGGTTACCAGTGAAACCAGCAATTTTTTTACTAATTACTGACGCAACCAGTATTTTCTTACTGGTATGCCAGTAAAAAACCGTTTTGGTTGACGATGTACAATATATTTACTGTTAGAGCATGCAATTCGAAAAGTCAAAACCAGTAAGATGTTTTAGAGAGTACAATTTATCAAAAAAAAAACATAAAATGGTAATTATAACACACTCCTGGGTGTTGTGTGTGGTGTGTGTGTGTGTGTGTGTGTGTGTGTAGTTTGTGTGTGTGTGTGTGTGTGTGTGTGGTATGTAAGTTTTTATAGATTTTGTTTTGTGTGGGGTTTATTATTGTTGTTGGATTTGAGGGTTTATTTTAATTTATTTATTATTGAATGGTTAATAATATAGATAGTGGTATTTCTTGTTATTGTTTTTTTTTATTTTCTTTATATTTTTCTGCGTGGTGCGGCTGGAGATCTGTCGCTTTGGGGGCTCTGTTGGGTTTAGTAAATGTAATATTAAAATTATATAAAGGAGATGGATTTGATGCTGCGTGATGGTGTATTATTAGAATTATTATGCTTTATCGCAGTAAGATGCGTAGAAATTTTTATCGGTTGAGTGTAGAAAAATTTGGGGAGATTCTCTGTTGGTTTGCGATAGTGTGTTTTTATCGCAAAGTATGTGTTTTCATCACAGACTAATATTCGGCAAATATAATCAAAGATAAAATCAAGATACGCATTTAATGATAAATAAATATTAGGTTTAGAGATTTTTATGTTTCGGTAGTTTTAAAATGAGACGCTCCAGACGGATATAGATCCATGATTGTAGAATTGAGATGAAAGTATAGCAGGCTCGGAGAGACGAAGTAATGCTGGGTGCTGTCGTTCGTGTGGGACGCTATATTTGTTCGTGCGTGAGTTTGGTGCATCGTCGATATAATGTTTATAGGCTGGCTATTATATTTATTTAGGCTACTATATTTAATAGATTTTAATAATCGTTAGGGTTTTCTTTCTTTATGTGTGGGGAGATTAAGGGTGAGCTAATATCAGTTAATTCAGAGATATGGGGTTGTTATGTATATAGTTGTGTTGTTTTTCTAAATCTACTAGTTTTTTTAATTTTGAGTAGTTTTTCAGTGCGGCTGCTATAATTGATTTTTATATTCTCAAGTAAGTCTTATTTAGTTACGCTTGCTTCTTCTTGTTTCGTTGAAGTGTTTTTTCATGTGGAAAATCGAGGATATTCGCGACTATGATGTGATCTTTGGTCGATTTGGGCGGCTTTAGTTTAGATCTTTAATTCATTTGAAAGATGAGGGCTTATTTTAATGTGTTTATGAGTTTTATATATGATGATTACGAATTGTAAAATGACGCAGAGAAAACATGAATTTGTAGTATATTTTGTTTAAAGTATTCGCATTTTTCATAGGGAGTGCGGTCCACGCAGTGCGGTCGACGCCGTTTTCAAGATGGTGTCGAGTATATCTGAATGAAAAGTTCACTATAGATACTGGTATATGTCGCTCGTCTTTCTTTTTATTAGAGTCATAGGTAAAGTAAGATTTTTATTTTACAATTGCATTTAATTATAGATCGATTTTAAAGATACGTTTTTTCTTATAAAGTAGAAGTAGTGTGTGTATATTCTTTTCACAGCTATGAGGATGCGATTGGAGGATGATGCGATTAAGTTTTTTTTAGCTGTGAATTAATAATTAATCAACGAAGGGCATAGCATGTTCTGTTCTAATGATACTTATCTTTTTTTTTTTTTATTTTTTTTATATATTAATTTTATTTTATGGTTATGTGCTATATTATAATATCGGCGCCGCGCGCAGACGCATTGGAAATAATATAATCGAATTATTAGCGATGAGTTTTAGAATAATAAACACGGATAGAGCTTGAGTTATAGATTAGATAATAATAATATTTGCTAGTTTTTGATACAGAGTGATAAATATATTTATGCGGACCAATGTCAAATTTTTCAAAATTTAAGTTTTTCAATATATGTTTGCGATAGTTCAAATTCTTCAGATGTATCGGAGTTGATACAGTTTAATAAGTTTGTTTATTTTATTTATTTGTTTATATTTTATTTTTCAGTGCGATCGTGGCGTGGTGCGCTATTTTGTTTTTATATATAGAATACGCAATAATGTTCGTATGATGAGTTATTCATCTTTATACAGAATGCTATGCTGTTCGTTTATGTATTTATTTTTGTGCAAGCGTAAATGTATGGCTCCTCTGTGGTAAGGGTATATACTCGGTGGCTATGTGTAAAGGAAAAATTGCGGTTGTTTTTCTTTCTTTCTGAGTGTCTTATTCTGTAGTGAGTGTTTAGTTCTGTTTTTCATGGTGGAGTTTTAATTCTGCTTTACTTTGAGAGAGAAATATTTTTCTTTTTTGTGCGATTCTCATTGGCGGCTTGTAGTTTCGTTTTTATATGGCGTCTCCCCCATCTGTGTTTAGTTTTAGGGAGCGGGCTGGGGCGGTGGGCTGGAGCGGTTGGGCTGGGGCGGTGGGCTGGGGCGGTGGGCTGGAGCGAGTTGGGTGGGGCGGTGGGCTAGGGAGCGAGTTGGGTGGGGCGAGTGGGCTGGGGCGAGTTGGGTGGGGCGAGTGGGCTGGGGCGAGTTGGGTGGGGCGAGTGGGCTGGGGCGAGTTGGGTGGGGCGAGGGGCTGAGCGAGTTGGGTGGGCGAGTTGGTGGGGAGGTGGGAGGGGAGGAGGAGGGAGCGTGGATAGATTATAATATATCATAAAAATAATGCCATACAGAGTAAACTGAATAATAATTAAAGAATTTATTAATAAACTTTACATCTCCTTTCAAATTTACTCCTTCATTGTAACGCTCAAAAATAATTTTTTATTTTAAAATTAAACTTTTTTTTTATTTTTAACGGTGAAATGTTGGAGTTAAATTTGGAGGATACGTATATGTTTTATTTAGGGATTTATAAATTATTATTCAGTTTATTTTATGTTCTATTTAATTTTTATATTATGTTTACTCTTTCATATTTTTTGTACAAAAATTGTTTTTTGTAAGAATTTTTCGGGTATTTTTAATATCCAGTTTTATTCGCCTCCTTTTTACAAATATGTTTTTATAAAATCCTCATTGACGCCTTTCTGTGCATTTTTATTTACGTCGTAATTCTTCATACACTACTCATTATTAATATTATAATAAAAAATTTAACTAAAGTATTTCGCCAACAATTCTAAACTTTTTTTTCACTTGTTGTGATTAAACATATTGTGATCTTCTAAAAGACGCCATATTCACGTATTTATTTTTGGTTTGAATTTTACTTTGGACAAATTTGTAAAAAAATATTTATCTTTCCTGAATTTAAAAATTTTTTAATTTATAATTTTGATAGGTTTTTAACAGCTTGTTTACATTAGCTACAAATCCTTTTATACTTAAACTTAAAACTTAACTTAACTTAACTTAACTTAAACGGAATTTTTATGTTGACGCCACAGGCTTTCTTTTTATTTTCTAACTTTTTAATGTACAATACAAAGGATAATTTAGCTTTTGTCGAAATTTTTTTAAAGGTATGTAAGTTATTACCCCTTCAATTAACAAACATTTAAACCTTTGCGACATTTCATTAATTTCAGAACAAGAACGCTAGTTAAAAACATTTTATTAGAGCAAGCTTTCGGTACATACTGGTACCATCTTCAGACGATTTCTAAAACAAACATAACATAAGTTCAGATAAATTAACAAATATAAAACATATACATAAATATTATACATAATAAAAACAATGATAGGGAAAGAGTTGGTATATTGTTTTAAAAATAGGTAGCACGATTTAAAAAATAGGAAAAAAACTAAACGAACAATTGGTAGGATTGTAATTAGATGAAAACTAAAAAAAAGTAAACGATAAAAAACAAATAATGTACAAAAAGAAAGTTTAAAAAATTACAAATTGGACAATTATTTTGAAGAAATAGAAAGGCATTGTACATGGGGACAGTAAAGTAACACAAAAAAGGAGGAAACACGTAGATAATTAAGACTAAGCAAATAACAACAAAAGCGCAGACGATTCTTGACAGTTAAGACTTAGATTGAGTTTTTTTATATACAACGACTCGGTTGGTTTAGTTGACCAGGTGCACAGTTAGCAATTATTTCAAATAAATCGGTTGTCAAAGGATGGTTTGCTGACTCGCAGTGGTTCCTAATAGCGGAAAAAGGTGAATTTTTAACCGGTTTTTCAGTACGATTCGAAGTTCCTAAATGCTCATGCAGTCGAATTTTAAAGTGACGATTTGTGCAACCGATATATGTAGCTTTTAAGGAAAAATATGTCACTCAGTCTCAGAAGCGAAACGATTTGGTGCCATTTTTTGAGCACTGCCATTAATTGTTGTGCGCGTAAAATGGCAAAACAACTGCGCTTATTGAGGCATGTGTCTGTAAATGGGCACTGCTCAAAATGTAGCAATGGTTTTGCGCATATCCTAGCATGCTAACTCGAACGCACTGCATTTTGAAGTACACTGCACTTTTTTGGCAATCTTGTGCGCATATATGCGCATATACTGCACATAAAATAGCACTACAGCGGAAAACAAAAAAAATAAACCCACTAAAAAACCTCTAGTTAGTTTGCACACTGTACACAAAATACAAAGTTTTAGTATAGACATACAAAAATAAAATCCAATGCAATACACAAAAAGATCTATTTATGTATTGCATTGGATTTTATTTTTGTATATGTCTATACCAAAAGTTTGTATTTTGTTTACAGTATGCAAACTAAATAGTGGTTTTTTAGTGGGTTTATTTTTTTTTTGTTTCCCGCGGTTGTGCCATTTTATGTGCAGTATATGCGCATATATGCGCAAAAAATTGCTAAAAAAGTGCAGTGTGCTTCGAAATGCAGTGCGTTCGAGTTAGCATGCAAGTATATGCGCAAAAACACTGCTACATTTTGAGCAGTGCCCATTTACACGACACATGCCTTAATAACAGCAGTTGTTTTGCCATTTTATGCGCACAACAATTAAGGGCAGTGCTCAAAAAATGGCACCAAATTGTTTCGCTTCTGAGACTGAGTGACATATTTTTCCTTAATATATTATATAGTATTATATATTTTTGGTAACAGTATGTACCGAAAGCTTGCTCTAATAAAATGTTTTTAACTACCGTTCTTGTTCTGAAATTTATTTTACGACTACGCTTACCGAGAACATTATCTATTTCATTAATTGTAGAATCTGGAAGAAAAAGTTGATCCCAATGTAGTATAATTTTAAACTATATATTTAAAATATATTATTATACTCATTTTTTAAGAATTTTATTCTTCTTCAAACAAAGTTATTTATTAAAGATTATAATGTATCAGAAAATGTACAAAAATTTAAGGCAAAAAAAATTAAAGGACATAATACATATAGCAAAAAGCAAGCTTAGTTTCTGTTGTTTTAGTGAAGCAGCGTATATTTTAAAGGAAATCTTTAAAGCCAAAAGTCCAAAGTTTTCTTGATTATTGTGTTAAAATAATCCTATTTAGTAAATCGAAAGTGATTTTAGGAATATTTTTGGAGTTCCGGAGCAGCTCCGGAGCTCCACTTTTTTGTTCCCCGAAGCTCCGAGCTTCAGAGTGGAGCTCTGTTTTTGGAGAAGGCCCGGGGCACTTTTCGTAAGGAATTCCAGATCTGCGTTGTTTTTTTTTGTTGCTAATTTCAAAAAAAATAATGAAGTAATGCCAAAGATATTATTCAGTAATGTTTTGTAATCAAAAATTTTATCAAACCTTTCAAAAAGATTAATTCTGGTGATGTTCTTACCCTGTAATACTCTGCTACACTATAATTTTTTAACAATTTTTAGCCTAAAAGCAACAAGAAAAAACAGAATCTGCCCTAATTTGGCCACCTTTTAGGTTAAAAAAAAACAAAAGCCTAAAACACAAAAAAACGTTTATATAAACCAAAATTCTCATTTTTAAGGATAAACAAGACGGTAAAAAAGTTAAGCAGGGGTAAAAGTTCACTCAACCAATCCTTGCCTATCTACCCGCACAGATGTTCACTACGTTATTGTTATGACAT
>JASAMX010013492.1:0-14936 GCA_030248175.1 Microlaimidae sp. YZB2_3 | reverse complement strand
ATCAATTTTACATCATCACCCGCCAGTTTTACATAAGAACTCCTATTTATAGGAGACGTCACATTTTTAAAACATTGTCCCAACGGGAATTGTTGAAGCACGTCATTAAAACCGAAAAACCCAACCAAACCAAAAACGCCTTCCTTAACATTAAGAGACTTTCTGCACTGCCAATTTTTGGGCGCCGCGGCGCCCTTCAAGGATAGGTGAAGAAAAAAAGTAGTTTTAACAACACGTGTGTAACTTTAAAATACGCCCAATAAACAAAATCAACAACAACCCAAAAGCATCAAAGCCTTACCTTAAGACACTTGCGGCACTGCCAGCTTTTGGGCCCCGCGGCACTCTTCAGGGATAGGTGGAGGGGGCCGTCGGGCTGCGTGGCGCAGGCCCGGTGGCACGCCCGCGGGCACAGACCGCACTCCACCAGATCCCCGCTCTGCTTGCAGCACACGAGGCAACACGGCTTCTCCGAGGCCTTGGAGATACAATCCGCGCAGTACCAGTCCCCGGCCGGGATTTCGGAGAGCGGAGGCTGAAAAAAACATAAAAAGGTTTTAGATTTTGCAAATAATAAAACATTTTTTATTATACATTATAACGTGATTATTAGTATTATCAAAAATATATAATATACCGAAAAATGTGCAACTCCTATATAAAAAAAGTACAGAAAAGGTGGCCTTTATAATGAGCCTCTCCTTTTAAATGACACTCTCCACTATAATGGCATAGTAGCCATTTTAATTCGGCGAGTTAAAATGGAGAGGAAGCTATTATAATAGCCATTTATTGACTTAATTTCACTTCATATATACTCACAAGTCCAATACTGTATGGGCCGCACGAGTTTCCCCGTGTTGGTTTAATACTGTCCAACACGCAGAAACTTGTGCGGCCCGGACAGTATTAGACTTGTGAGTATATATGAAGTGAAATTAAGTCAATAAATGGCTATTATAATAGCTTCCTCTCCATTTTAACTCGCCGAATTAAAATGGCTACTATGCCATTATAGTGGAGAGTGTCATTTAAATGGAGAGGCTCAGTATAAAGGCCACCTTTTCTGTACTTTTTTATATAGGAGTTGCACATTTTTCGGTATATTATATATTTTTGGTATTATTACGTTATTATTATTATTATTGTTACGTAAGGATTATTAAACAAAATTTTACCACGCAAAACAAAAGGGTTCAGCTCATATAAGTGGTAAGTTTTCGCAACGATTTTGAGGCATATACGATATACACCCTCAAAAAACCACAATTACAGACATGTGCACTGCCCCCCCCCCCCGGGGTTAAAACGGGGGGGGGGGAACCCCAAAAGGGGGGGGGCACAATTTTTTAAAACGGGGGGGGCAAGCGGGGGGGAAAGAAAAAAAAAGAAAAAAGGGCAAAAAATAGAAAAAAAGAAGGGAAAAGGGAAAAAGGGACAAAAAAAGCGAAGGTAAAAAAAGGTCTAAAATGGCTTAAAATACATTGAAATAGGCTAAAAACTGCAAAAAATTCGCGATGATGGCGTCATCATAGGTCAAAAATGGCGTCATATTTTTAGGGTACTTTTTCATTTTTTGGCGAGGGGGGGGGCAATAAAACGGGGGGGGGCAAATCCTCCAATAAAACGGGGGGGGGGGCATTTTCAGACCGTGCACAGGTCTGCAATTATAATAAAGTTTTTTTTTAGTTTTTGTTTGTCTTCCTCCGAATTTATAGGTGGCGTCTTTCAATAGCGATATAAATCAAAATAGCGGCATTGACAGTTTTCAAATATTTTGGGTATAATTCCCAACGGTTCCTCCCTGCCGACCTTAACACTTTGCTAGCTAAAAAAACATATTTCAGAGTCACAGTCATAGGTGGGCAGGGGGGTTATTATACCCCCGAAAAAATCCCGATTATAGCCGACACCACCCCCCCCCCCTAAAATTTGGGGGTAACCCAGACACCCCCCCCCCAAAATTTGGGGGGTTCCAGTACTAAAAACGCTAAAAATGGTGTATTTGAGGTATACCCCAAAAAAATTTTTGGGACACCCCCCCCCCCCGAATTTCGGGAGTCGGGTATACCTCCTAAAATTCGAGAGGCTGCCCACCTTTACAAAATCACAGTTACGAGTTTTTTTACGATTCATATTTATTATGTCATCGTAACGCCAATATTAAACTTTGCTGACTATCCGTTTACCTTGAAGCAGTAAGTGTGGTATCCCAGGTCACAACCGTCGCACAGCAGGAGCTTTCCTTCATCTTCCCCGCTTTCGCAGATTTGGCAGAACTAAAACACAACACGAATTATTATAATTAATAAACTGTTGTATTAAAATCCGTAGTGTTGATGTTTCAGAAGTCAACTACACATCGCACGCCCCACAATACACTTAAAGAAAAACAGGGTCTTGATTCCAACAACCTAGAGGTATTATAATCAGGGCACGAACGCTCCATTTAGGTGATCCACCAATCAGAGCTGGCACTGCCCTCCCAAACCCCGGGGTTTTATTGGGGGAAAATCCAAAGTGGAGTGGGCACGGGGGGCACGGGACATACATGGGCACGGGGAGCGGTTGTGGGGGGAAGTTGGGGGGGAGGGTGGGGGGTTAACCCCACCCTCCCCTCCCCTTTGGGGGGTTCAATTCTGAGAAGGGGTGTTTAACCCCTTCCCCACTCCCTCCCCCCCCCCACTCAGAAGTGGGGGGAGAAAAGGTTAATCCCCCAAATGAAGAAAAGAATGTCTTTAAGATGACTGATAACTACCTCCAAATTTAAGTTTTGAGGTCAAAATGAATGTTTTAAACAATAAAAAGCTCAAAAATGCAATAAAAAGGGCTTTTTGACCTAAAATTAGTGTTTTTTTACCTATTTTTTTTTAAATCAAAAAACGATATGGGTAAAATGCACTCCAGAAAAAAAAACGATATGGGTATTTTGCGTTTACCGGATTTTAACCCCCCTAATTTGGGGTTTAACCCCCCCCCCACTCTCGACCAACTACCAACTTGCCCATGTATGGCACGGGGGCAACTTTTTGAAACGGGAGGCGGGCAATAAAACGGGGAGGCAATAAAACTGGGGAAGGCAAGCAGGGGAAAAAGAAAAAAAAGAAAGAAAGAAAGAAAAAAGGACAAAAAACGCAAAATTACGGTAAAAATAGGTCTAAAATGGCTTAAAATGGATTGAAATAGGCTAAAAACTGCAAAAATGTTACGATGGCGTCATAATAGGTCAAAAATGGCGCCATGATTTTTGGTTACTTTTTCATTTTTGGTAGGGGGCAATAAAACGGGAGGGGCAAAGCGGGGGGGGGAGCATTTCCAGACCGTGCACAGGTCTGACAAATTATGATTAAATAATATTAAATCTGAGTAGCATAATAATAAGACACATATTTTTCCTTTATTTTTATGTATGTAAACATTTTTGGTACTTATACACGGTGCACTGGATAACCCTAAAATTACTTAACCAACTAGTGCCCCTACAAAATGACTTTATTAATATTCTTTCCCAACTTCTTTTTCTCCATGGCGACTTAGAAAGACTAATACCCTAAAATTTGCTACTGCATAAGCAAAAATTTACATGAATCAATCGACCAAAGTTACGTAAGGAATAATTTGCACACGGCTTGGTTGAAAAGCCGGTTGGCAACTGTCGAAGCACCTTAATATTTTTTGTTGGAAAACCGCGCAAAAACTGCTGAACATACTATTACTAAACTCAGCATCATACGAAACGACCAATGACCATCAGTTGCGTGCCAACCATGCTTATGCAAATTATTCCTCGCGTCACTTCGGTCAGCAACCATTGATTTAAGCAACTAAACAACCAACCAACAAGCCCCAACAAACAAAACCCAGCCTACCGCTTTCATGATGGACTTGTCCCAGACAATGTTGGCGTCCAATATTTGCTATTTATTTCCATCTACTACATTAAACAAAAAAATCTATTTTTAAGCAGTAACACAACCGCCCCCAACAAACAAGAATCCAGCCTACCGCTTTCATGATGGACTTGTCCCAGGCGATGTTGGCGTCCAACTGGTGAAGGCAGAGGGTAAGTTGACCGATGCTGGCCGCAGCAGCCACACCCAAGCGCCACCGCTCCAACTGAGCGGGGATCTCATTGTCCTCATCACTATCAGCCCTTATCGTCGTCTTATCTTCGCTATCTAAAAAAATCAATGTTTGAAAATTTTCTATGCTGATCAATTATATTATATTATTTCTTTTACTTTAAGAAGTCGAGTCAGTTTTCACGTTATACAAAACATTTGCATAGAATCATTCGTTATTAACTTCAGCCCTTATGACTGCCTTTTTATAACTATCTTAATTATATATGTAAATCAATCAAGTCGCCATCTCGTAGTCATCATCATTATTAGCCCTTATCGTCATCTTATCTCCGCTATCTAAACATTTTTATGCAAGTTAATATTTTAAGTTTTTTTCTTACTATATAATTTTAGGCAATTTTCGAATTATGTAACGCGAAACTTTTATATATCATTTGTTATTCACCAACCACTGTATATTTTCAATCGAAATTCAATTCTGTAAATGCAAAAAATGGATTTTATAAGTTTCGTCATACCGACTGTGAATTGGCTGTCCCGGGTGCAGGAGTCCATGGTTTCCTCGTGGACGTCCATGGATTCGGACGGAGGAGGATCGGAGGTGGATGGCACTGGGGGTGATTGACTGTCGTCCAGAGGTGACGGTGGGGAACTGGTACTGGTGCTGGCGCTGTTTAGAACGCTTTCCGGAATGCACTGACTAAAATAAAACAGTAAAAACTAATAAAATTATGCACTTATCAAGAATAAAATCACTAATAGAATTATTATTCGGCTTGGGGTAAGGCGAAAGGAAATTAACCTTTTAATTTTAAACTATGCTCTGATATAAGTTGCGCACTATAGCGTTTAACCCGCTTCACTAAATAAAATCTAAATAAAATTACTCGACATTACTTTCCAATAAAAAACACTTAAAACAATAACAAAAAAACCTTACCCGAAATGAAAAGGCGAAAGAAGGTAGCGGCGCTCCACGTGCAATTCCAACTGGAGGACCCTCTCTTTAAACTTTCGCAGCATCTCCGCCCGGCTGAGTGCCGAGTCCGCCACCGACACTGCCGGTTCCCAAAATAGGGCAGCGCTTTCCTCCGCTTCCCTAGGGCACCTATCCTGATTATCCGGATTTTCAAGATCGTCAGCTGCACTTTTACTAGCACCGTTCGTATAATTTTTCCCGCCGGAGGAAGAGATCGTGACGGACGGCTGTGTGCGGTCGCCGTTGTTTTTCCCGTGCGGTCGTTTGTGTTTAGAGGTGGGAACAGCGGCACCCGCTGATTTTCCCTCACTGCTCAGCGAATCGTTGGAATCCTCTTCGCTACCGCCCGGGGAAAACTGTGGAAATTCCGGACAGGGATCTGTATCCGGAGAATGCCACTTCTACACAAAAAATTTAATTAATAGAATAATTAATTAATAATTTGATTTATAATTAAATAATTAATTATATCTTGTACGTTTTAATATGTTCTTGATAAAGAAACAAATCCACTTTAGCGGATTTTTGTATTGCCTATTTTGACCCTCTAAATCACCAGGTATGTACGTATTTTTTTATACATGTTTAATCCCCTCCAAGCAAAATGTTTCGAGGTCTAAATGAGTGTTTTATCAATAAAAAAATTCGAAAAATGCAATAAACAATCTCGTTTACCTGAACTTGACGTTTTTTTAGTCATTTTTCTTTCAAAATTGAAAAACAATATGATTAAAAACAAAAAAAACACGATAAAAAATTGCGTGTAACATATTAAGTAAATAAATTGCTTAACTCCAAATTGCTAGACAACTAAAATTATTTTATTATAAAACGGCATTCGCAAATTTCTGATCTCAAAAATCCGCATCCGCGAATACAAAAATGACATCCGAGCACATTCCTAACAATCAATAACCCACTATTCAATTGAAAAGTTGTCAGAAAAAACCTCATAAACAACCCAAATTATACACTCCCAAAACCTCATTTCCGCAAACACAGAGCAGCAGCCAAAGCTCCTGGAAATTAATGTTTTTTTATTTAATAGTGCATTCTCCAAAAATGCAAAAAAAAAAACAAAACAGAACCTTACCCTTGAAAGTATATTCGCGTGGAAAGCCTTGTCCTCCAAATTCCTCAGCTCCGCCAGGAACCGTCCGCAGTTCAACTTCTCCGCCTTTTCCGCGTCCAACTTCCGCCCCGGTTGCCGGCCCGCTGGCCCGGCCCGGCCAGTCTCCAGGCTCAGCGGGGCGTCCGGAGCGCACGTTCTCCGCTTTAAATAGTCTTCGTACTTCAGCAGGGCCCGCTGGAGTACGCGCTCCCGTATCCCCCGGACCTGTAGGGACTTGCACAATTCTCCGTAGGTATTCTCCTCGCTGATCGTCCACCAGCCCAGGCGGCGCTTCCGCGGCACCGCCCGCATCCTTTGCTTCTGCCGCAGTCCCAATACAGACGCGCGTCCGCTGGTAATACCCACTGCTTCTTCGCTCCGAACTCCTGACACTCCTTCCGCCGCCGGTCCCAGCCCAGACGCCCGTCCGAAAATCCCCACTCCGTCCGCCGATCCCACTAAAGACGCGCGTCCGGCCGTCTCCCCGTCGCTGACTCGCTCCACCAAATCGCTGAGGAAGCGGCGGACGTCCGATTCAAGTTCCGGGTCCGGGTCGCCTTCCCAATCCCCCGGGGAAATGGCGGGGTTGGCCCTGGCCCCCGACTCCAACCCCTCTATGAGGAGGCCCGGGGTGTGCGGCAGGGCCCAATAGATTCGACGAAATCGATCCTCTCCGAAAGGTTCGGCCCGGACTCGGCAGCCGGTGTCGCTGATGCGGTTCTTCAACTCCTCCGCCTCGTTACCCAGACGCTCGATCAGGGTGTCCAGCTCATCGATACTCATCGCCTTTTCCTAAAAATCAATTAAAACTATTATTATAGCATTTTGATATTCTGACAGCATCATGTTGAAGAAATCAAGTACTTTATAACGACTCGCCTACTCCAAAAAATTAATTACAAGTATTAAATTATTATTACTATTGTCCACCACTACTTGTTCACGAGTTGACCTTTTAATGCGCATTCGCATTTATTATGCCTATTATTTCTTACCTCCTCAGAAATAGTGGGCAGTTGGGCGCTGCCTAGCGGCAGACATTTCTTCACAAGCTACTCCCACTGCTGTCTTTGCACTCTGACACAGAGGGAAAAAATGCATTTATTACACGTCGTAAAGTTTCTGAAACATCACCACAACACAATTTATCACTTACTTCTTCGGAAATGGTGGGCAGTTGGGCGCTGCCAGGAGGGAGGCATTTCTTCACCGGGCTTCCTCCACCGCCGTCTTTGCACTCCGAGACCGTCGAATCCTGTCTCAACAGCGCGGAGTCCTGTCTCGGCAATGAATTGTCCTCCTTTTTCGGGACCGATTTGTCTTCCTGCTGTTGCGGCTTCTTTTCCATCGGCGACTCTGAGTCGCATTGGCAGTTGGTTCCGGTTTTCGGGGAATTCTTCTGAGACACCTGAAATTCGTCGCAAGAAATAGTAGATATACAAACGACTTTTTTTTTAGAAAAAAGCAAACATAATAATGAAAATATATCAAAACTGTCAATTTTGGTACAAAAAACCAATCGGAAGCAGAGAGGGAAAATGGAATTGTTAGCATCAAAATTTTTTAAAGATATTTAATATTTTTAATTCTCTTCTCAAAATGAGCATAATTATGTTTTGCCACTTTTTAATAACTACCTATAATAAAAATAAATTTTTAACATCTTAAAAAAATATAACAAATTTTAAATCAAGTAATATAAATTAACAACACCAATTTTAAACATTTGATTTTATAATTTCAAAATTCGCGATTTTGCCAAATATTAAAGACTATTTTTGTAATACTTCCTCTTCCTTTAACTATAATAGGAACTACAGCTGGGTTGTGTGATTGTTTACGAAATCCAAACGGAGTTATTTGCATATATAAATTAAAACAAAGTCATTTACCACAACTAATTGGTCGTTGTAAATAAAAATGTCAGGGTTTTCATTCGTAATTCGTTAACACTCTTGCGAGCCAGATGGGAAGACCCTATCGTGCACATTATGCCCGCGATTCCGTATATTTCTTCCTTCACTCAGAGCATAGGACCGTGGTTACAGCCACAGTCGGTTGTTCCTTTTCTATTTCCAGAGTATTTTACAAAGCTACTAATAAAATTAAATATTACAAATCTACAACACCAACCGTTAGCAATAACTCACCTCCTTCAAAACCTGCGCTATCGTCTTCTCCGACTCGCTATCGCAGGCGGAGCTGACGGAGTGCGGGGTCCCGACGCGATCCACCGTATCTTTCAGATGTTTTTCTATCGTATTCATATCCCTCGTCTCCTCTTTCGGCGGTGTATGCGAATTCAATTTCCCCTCGCCCGCAGTGTCAGACGAGGACCCTCGAAGTTCATTGTCGCCCGTCGGCGAAACGAGGGGCGGTCGTTCCGGCTTGATATCCGTATCGGACTTACAGCTATCCACGGGTTTTAAAGCTTCCTGCTTCTGCGCCAAAGCTGCTAGCTTTTTCTCCTCCACTCGTTTCTTGGCTTGCAAACCCCGAAGCCTAAAGAAAATAATGATATAAAAAACTTAATTACACACTAGCGCAATAAATTTAAATAATAAAAAAAATACAATCGTTGCTACACCACAAAAAGTATGTACAAAATGAATTAAATTAAGAATGAAAGACTGAAAAAAGTTAAATGAACATATTTAGTCAACATATTTAGACGACCGTTTAATTAAGGTTAATCTATTATACATATATTATACATCTATTTTATATATTATTTGAGGGTAGAAACATCACTAATACAATGTTACTATTTCTAAAAACCAAAAAACGATTGGCTTACAGTCTTATTTTATTCTCCCGTATCCACTTCTCGCCCTTTTGTCGCGCCACTTCCTCTATGTTTCCCTCTATCTCCCGAACCACGTTGCGGCAGTAGAGAAGCTCGTTGCAGAGGAAAGCCAAGATGGCCGCCTTGTCGTCCGGGGTCAGGCTTTCGAAGCTTCGCTCCTCCAGCTTACGACCAAGCTGTAATAATATCGTATTTATTTAACAACTTTATTATAATACTGTTACAAAAATACTACGGCCAACAAAAAAACTTAAGGTCGCTCCTTAGCTTACGATAAATTTTAATGGTGTATGCTACGTTTATGTTAAGTTTCAAGTAATACATGCAGCAACAACAACAACGTTTGGTTTATGTTAGAAAGCCTAATATCCATCACAACATAATGAATGAAAAAGATATCAGACAAACGAAATAACATTATATTATAGTATTACTATAATATTAAAAATAAATTATTCTTCTTTTTAACTAATATGAAACACAAAGTTTCCCAAGTCACAACGGAGAAACCTATACATCAATCGCCCGCCCAGCTCACTCCAAAACTCCCAACAATAATGAGCACAGTGCGCCTATGCTCCCGTATTAGCAATCACGCATAAACCGAGAATCCTTCATCCTCTTACCGTCGGACCGGGTGCGTCTCGACTGATCAGGAACATCCTCATCAGCTCTCCCAAGTTCTCTCTGGTCACTTTCAAATCCTTTACGTTCTGCCCGATGAATGTTTTTCCGGCGGATCCGTTCGGTAGTCCCGGGTACTCCAGGACCAGTATGAGTAGGACTTTGGTTAGCTTGTGCAGAGATCGGAGGTGGGCGGGGTCGTTCAGCAACCCGGCCTGGACTTCGCCCATGGACGGCATCTTATTCATATCTAGAAAATTTTTAAAGTTTAAAAAACTTAACAATCCAAAACTATTGTTACAACTCCCGTTATAATAATGTTTCTGAATTATGACGCCTTATAAATAAAAGTTCTAAAATGAAACTGGCGGGTGATGGTGCATCGCAGCATGTCAGTCAATGAATACTACGGCTCGGAAAAACAGATTGACGTTTATCATCACTTATTTTTTTAGCCCAAAACAACTAAAAATAAGATTTCTTACGTATTTTTTTTATCAAAAACTCGATTGATTTGGCCTCATATTTCAGGACAGAACAATGTTCAAAAATATAATACTGACCTATCTTTAATACGTGTCCAAAATTGTTCACGAATTCCATAACCATGAGAAGATCTGCGAAAGCCGCGCCCGATATCTCCACCCCAGCTACTCTATCCATTTCCGGAAGAGTCTATAAACATTACTTTCCTTATAATTTTGTATAATAAACATTACAAGCATTATCGCCTTTTTAATGCATCCAACTAACAAAAATAAACACTTTTACATAACTTAAAAGATTTTTTAACTTTTAAATTCTAGTTTTTTACCTACACACGGAGCATAAATCTTGCTTAAAAACAGACATTTAGATCATGCAAAATTAAACTTTCAAAAAGTCGGGGTTTTCTTAATCTAAAACTACGTTTATATATTTTCGAATAAGCAAATGGGGTGTGTTTTAAAACTTTTTATAAGCAACTTTTGACATTAAAAGTATAAACTTTTAAAAAATTTCGTTAAAAAATTATTTTCAAAGTGTCTTTAAAAACTCACAACAACATGCAAAACCAATTGGGTTTAGTTTTTTTTTCAGTAATTTTTTTTTATCAATTTAAAATGAATAAGTACATAAAAAATTAAAAAGATAATGTTAGTAACAACTAACAATTTAAAACAATAAGTGTGCAAATAAAAATGTAACTAACAAAATGTATCGTCTTACTTTTTCTTTCGTTTCTTCTATTTCTAGATCGTCAATGGGTTGCCTATTTTGACGCATTCTGATCAGTTGAGCGTCTTTTGCCGCTGCCTAAAATAAAAAAACGCTTTGTAAAAATGCTTTGTATTGATATCAATTCATATTGTCATGAATTTCAAACATTTTTTTATAAATTTTCATTCGTGAAAAGTAATGCTTCAGAACAGAAATAAAATATTCTATTAAAAGTGGTCATATGATTTCCTGATGACCTATGAAAGACCCTTCTCAGTTATTAAAAAAACTTGAGTAAAGTACAAATCCGTTTTTTTAAAGTTGATCATTATTTTTTAAGTTCGTTTTCTTTCCTAGTAACTCCTAATTAAAACTTAAAACAATAAAAATTCGCTAAAGAATACGACACTCTCACCTTTTTCTCCTCTTCCATGATGACTTTCTCTGCGTAAAGCCTCCGCTTTTCCTCCAATACATTTTTTTTCTCGGCCGCGTTCGCTAAAATCAGCTGCTGGCGAAGTTTTTCTCGCTCCAGACTCATCAGAACCATCTGCCTGTACAACAATGCCTCTCCCTAAAATGCGCTAATTGTAATGTTAAAAACAACTGAGACACCTACAGAGACCAAAAATAATAATATTATAATAATATACTTCAAATAATAAATAATATACTTTATAATTATTTATAATAATGATACACTTAATAATATAATATATTTCAAAATAATAATACACTTCAAATTTTCAGGGCCTTTTACGACCGTACTTTTTGGGTACAACCAAACGTACATAATTAAATTTAGTAGGATGCCTGAAATTATGAGAAAGGTACCTGTTTCTGCAAAAGTGCCTGGGCTTGTTGCTGTTTCTTGGCCTCCTGTTCTTTCGCTTTTCTTACGGCGTCAGCCGCCTTCTGTTGGATTTGAGGCTGAGCCCGAGACAATTCTAAAACAATACAATACAAACCATAAAAACTTTTTGTTTATTGATATTCAAGTACCACATACTGTACGTACATAAAAATTGGCAAGTAAACTGACAACGTTTTAAGTCTAGCACCTCAGTTTCGGTTATCTATTGAGCCTGTATATTACACGTTTAAGGCCTTATTCAAGACCGTTTAACGGTCAAAAAGGTAAAAGTAAAACATCGTTCCCATCTAAAATACTAAAAACTAATTTATTCGGTCTTGAATTTTTAGCATAACACAGTTAATTTTACCATTTTCTACAAAACACATAAATCAAAAGTCAAAATTCTAAACTTTTTTATTTATATTTTGAGGCAGATTTAAAATTTCAAACATTAAAATATACTCCAAAGAACCAAGATTTTATCTAAAATTAGATAAGAATACTCTTTACGTGTAGTAAAAACTAAATAACGATTAAAAACATACCATTTGCTCTTATTTTATTGCGATTTAGCAATTTTAATTTCGCGGCATTCCTGGCATTTATTGCATTTAATTTTGCTGAATCAGAATCCGTTTCTAAAAAAAATCACTTAATGATAAATGATATATAGAAAGTACGTTCGCAATTTCTAGGCTCTTTTTAACAGAATTTAGAAACCAGAAAAGTCAATCAGAGAAATCAAATCAAAACTTTTTTTGATTGCGACACATTTCCTAAATAAATCATTTTTTGCAATCGCAATAGATTTTAAAAATAAAATTTTGAAAATTTAAACTTTGATTTGCAATAAAAATCAACTCGACTTTAGAATCGTGCACTATAACCTAAATACAAGCAATAAGGCTAAGTCAGTGAGATATTTTTGTGAGTAATGCAGCTAATATAAATAAGTAAATAAATGACTCTAATAAGTATTGTCTTATAATACTCGCACATTTTTATTATTTTAAAAACTAAAATTGTTGGTTAAAAATTTTTCCCTGGCATCGTAGTTACAGATCTCATAACGAATATCCTCAGTGTTTATGAAAACACTGCATTAAAAACAACTGTTATCCTAAAACTCTGGTTAGGAACCTCGTTATTTTTATTTTTATAACATCTAAAGTCCCAAAAAATATTTTAAAAAATTATTTTTCAGTAACACAATAAGTATTATTACTATATTAAAACGTTAAAAACTAAAACACAACTATTACCGCAATTGCCCCGTTTCTGTAAATTATTTCCATGCATGGTTTCAACCATCTTAACCACTTCTGAATCTGACAGCTTTACGATTCCCTGGAAATAAATAAACAAATTAATTGGATACTACTATTATGATTGCTATAATTGCTAAACTGCAAAAAATAATTAAATATGCGCGTTAAAGTACCAACACATAATTAGGGAATAATAAAATGAATTCTATATTTTCATGTATAATGTTAATCTTCCGCTTAATCTTCCTTTTAACTGCAATACACTAATAAATAACCGATTACGACTTAAAAGCCAAAATAATATGTTCCTGAGTCACATACAACATTCAAAGTATTACGCTGTATTAAAAAATTTGGTACAAAAAATATTTGTATTTTATTATTTCTCTTAATTAATTTAGCGAAAACACAAAAACAAAACATAGTTTAAAAATTAT
The DNA here is from genome assembly GCA_030248175.1 of Microlaimidae sp. YZB2_3. Classification (NCBI taxonomy): domain Eukaryota; kingdom Metazoa; phylum Nematoda; class Chromadorea; order Desmodorida; family Microlaimidae; species Microlaimidae sp. YZB2_3. The sequence goes on along the minus strand of JASAMX010013492.1, from coordinate 1,570 downwards.
TTATTTTATTGAAAACAATACCTTTTTCGCATTTTTATTCGTGGTTTATTTCATGTTAAATTTAGAATATTTACCGCTTTTATAGGCACCTTGCACTGAAACTTAAAATAAACATAAGATATAGAACACACAAACATTGAACCTGTACGGAAAATACCGTAATCATGCAAATGTTCCCTGATTATTGATTAGTGGCGGCATTGACGGAAAATAACCCGCTTATAATAACATCTGTTGCCATATATTTTTTTATTTTTACTTGAAAATCTTAATTACACGTTTTAAAACAGACAATTTCTAATATAAATTAACATACATTATCATTGTGATGTCATTATTAAACACCCCAGGGTTTTGTCTTTCGCCTCTTGTCTTGTTTAAAAAAAAAACATTTGCATGATTACGGTACTTTCCGTACAGAAGCAATGTTTGTGTGTGCTATATCTTATGTTTATTTTAAGTTTCAGTGCAAGGTGCCTATAAAAAAAACTACAAAAAAATAGCAAGACTGCGCTTAAATTCTAAACTTAATCCTAAAACGTATATAATTAAAATATTAAAAAATACTTTTTACAAGTCAATTTAGGTCGAAGTGAATAATATTTTTAAAAAGTTAAATTCGGTGTTTTTTAATCCAGAGATATTGTTTACACTGTACACATTTCTATTTTCATTTTGTCATACCGAAGGTTTTTTAAGTAATACACAGTCTAATTATTTTAAAGTGGAAATGAAAAAAATACTCACGTTTTTAGAGCTCGAATCCGATTTCACCTGGAGAAATTCACCAACCAATATTTTACAACTGAAACTAAAATGCTCACGGCCCATGGAATTCATCTGATGCTTGTTTAAATACTAAAAAATACCAATAAAGCGCCAATATTCGAAAAAATCAACAATTTTGTAACATTCTATTTTTTTTTAAATTAATCATTTAATTGTAAATATTATTTTGGGCTTTAGCAAACTGAAAATTTATTATTTTTATTCGACTTTTTTCAATAGTTATCTACGTCCCTAAAGTTCATTATAAAATTTCCTACTTCATTTTTTTTTTAAATTTCCTGAATAATATTTAATAACTTTTTGGCTTTAGTTTTCTCAATTTTATTAAACATTATTATTATTTTAATTTAATTAATGCAAATCACTGTAGTAGTTTTACTCTATTATGCGCAAGAGTTGAAAGGTATAAAAATTACAGTAGTTACTTATTCTAGCGACTTCAAATCAACGTAAATTTTCAAACACATGCCAATCATCTACAATGTTTACTTTACCGTATATCCAAATCTAGCGAAAAATAATAACAGTAATTACTTACTCTAACGACTTCCGCGTAGGAGCCCAAGCGTTTACCACAGGGTGCATAGTAAATCACATCTCCGCGAACACCGTTGGCACTAATGGAACGGATACACGTCTGGCGCCGCCAGCTAAACAACATTAAATTAAAATCTAATTTGATTAGTAATTATTTAAATTTTAGTTTAATAATTTCGCAGATATTTCTTTGTGTAACTCCGGGTTTTCTATTGTATATACAGAAGATGACAAGAATAAGGAT